>UESW01004063.1:1208455-1390771 GCA_900491605.1 Calamus simplicifolius | reverse complement strand
CCCTCGTCGGGGACAGGGCTCTGGCGCCTGTTCTTGGATCGACAAGGCAGGTCAGCTTGCCTGTCGAGGGGGCCCACTAGGCTCAGGGCGAGCAGGCTTGTGGCTGGAGTTTCTTGAAGATTCCCGATGGGTGAAGTCGGCTTCATCCGCACGGATGTATTTGAGAGCTGGAGGAGGAGATCGGAATAAGAGCTTGGGGGCTTCTTATCCAAGGAGAAAGTGAAGCGAGACGGAAGGAGTCCCCGCTTCAATGCCAGTGTTGCCACTGCATCGTTGAAATGATAGACCTCAAGGGCGGTGGCCTTGAACTGGGACACAAAGTCCCGCAGAGACTCTCCCTCCTTCTGGCGGATGGAGAAGAGACTGTCGGCTACCCTTGGGATTCGCGGCAGGCGTCGAAGTGCGCCAAAAAGGCTTTCTCCAGCTCCCGGAAGGAGTCGATGCTATGAGGGGGCAGGCGTGAGTGCCATGCACGAGCGGCCTTCCGCAGGGTAGCAGGGAAGGCTTTGTAGAGAAGGGCATCTGAAGCACCCTAGACTTGCATCATTGCTTTGTAACTCTTGAGATGATCGAGAGGATCCATCGTACCATCGTACGGGTCTATCTGAGGAAAACGGAACCTGAAGGGGACTGGTTCCTCCAATATCCGGCGGGTGTAAGGAGGACGAGTGTCGAACTCTTCCTCCGGCTGATGATTGATCTTCTTGGCGAGCTCGTCGAGGCGTCTGTTGTACTCCTCCAGGCGTTCCTCCGCCTAATGGCTGATCGTCGGAGCCCTCCGAGATGGCTCGGAGGAAGAAGAAGAAGAAGAGGCAGAAGGAGATGGAAGTCAGGACTTCCGCCTGGGTTCCTTGTGATGATGTGGCTCGGGAGGAAATTTATTGGGGCCGTGGTCAGGGGACCATGGCCGCTTGGAGGGCTCGTGTTGAGGCTTCCTAGGGGAAACCTGACGTCGGCCGGTCTCTCACGACCGGCCTCCCACCGAGGAGAACCTCCCCTCGCCGACTGTTGACTGGCGGGGGGAGCAGTCTGATGCTGGGTGGCCACGAACTGTTGTTGCTGGAGCCTGTGGACCATGGCGGTGAGATTTTGGCCTTGCTGGGAAAGAGTCGCTAGCCGCTCCACTATTTGATCAACGGCCTCCGGCGGCGGGCAGGTAACTGGAGGGTTGGTAGTAGGGGGATTGGCCTCCTGCTGCCTAGTTGGCGGGGGGAGCCCCGCTGGACAGCTGACAGAGGCATCCTGAGCTCGCGTCACCACCATGGCTTCTAGAAGAGAAGAGGGGGAGAGAGTCTCACCTCCCGAAATGTAGCGCAGGGAGAACGTTCGCTACTTTTTCTTATACCCTATTCCTGGCGCGCCAATCTGATGACGCCCAATCACTGATCCTGTGCGTCGGGAACGGATGGATTCTCCAGGCTCCGCTTCACCAGGTTACCTGCAAGGAAGTCCTAGGATCGGAGAGGATTCTCCGGTGGGACCCTCCGATGCTCAAGTTAGCAATTGAGGTCACAGCCAAAGATGAGCTCAGATGAGCTCTTTTTAGGTGAAAAGGTGCTCCAGAGAAGAAGGGGTTTCTCTCTGGATCTCAAGATAGCAATTCTCTAGGGATTATCGCGCATACCTGTCCAGAGAGTAGATTCACCTTTTTATAGGGGTTGACATGGTCACGTGGGATTCCGTGAAGAAGGAATGTCTATGGGTCCTTGGAAGTTGTGTGAATCTAGGCTGGTTGGTGGGTCCTGTCCCATCGGAGAGGGAGAAAACGGTGGTTGGTGAGTTAAGTCCCATCAATCCGCAGGGTTGTTGGATTGTTGGGTCTAGTCCCATCAACAACGTGGCGAGTGGTAGGTGGACCTGGTGTTGTCAGGCAGCGCGAGTCAGAGAGGCAGTTTCTTAAACCGCTGGGGCCATGCTGGGAAGAACTGGGACACCTCGACCCTCCCGAGGGAGTCGAGGCTGAACTCGGCTGGCCAGGGGTGGCCGGGGCCGACCTCCCCGGCCAGGAAGTGCCGAGGCGGGACAGGCCAGGAATGGCCAGGATGGACCCGGCGGGCTTGGAGAACTCGGAGATGCTGGGGCCGAGAGGGGCTGGCCAGGAATGGCCGGGGCCGATTCGACGGGCTTGGAGATGCCGGGGCCGAGAGGGGCTGGCCTGGAATGGCCGGGGCCGACTCGGCGGGCTTGGAGACGCCGGGGCCAAGAGGGGCTGGCCTGGAATGGCCGGGGCCGACTCGGCGGGCTTGGAGATGCCGGGGCCGAGAGGGGCCGACCAGGAATGGCCGGGGCCGACCCGGCGGGCTTGGAGATGCCGGGGCCGAGAAGGGTCGACCAGGAATGGCTGGGGTCGACTCGGCGGGCTTGGAGACGTCGGGGCCGAGAAGGGCCGACCAGGAATGGTCGGGGCCGACTCGGCGGGCTTGGAGATGCCAAGGCTGAGAAGGGCCGACCCGGCGAACTCGGAGATGCCGGGGCCGAGAGGGGCTGGCCAAGAATGGCCGGGGCCGACTCGGCGGGCTTGGAGAACTCGTAGATGCCGGGGCCGAGAGGGGCTGGCCAGGAATGGCCAGGGCCGACTCGGCAGGCTTGGAGACGCCGGGGCCGAGAGGGGCTGGCCAGGAATGGTCGGGGCCGACTCGGCGAGCTTGGAGACGCCGGGGCCGAGAGGGGCCGGCCAGGAATGGCCGGGGATGACTCGGCGGGCTTTGAGATGCCGGGGTCGAGAGGGGCCGGCCAGGAATGGCCGAGGCTGACTCGGCGGGCTTGGAGACACCGGGGCTGAGAGGGGCCAGCCAGGAATGGCTAGGGCTGACTCGGTGGGCTTGGAGATGCCGGGGCCAAGAGGGGCTGGCCAGGAATGGTCGGGGCCGACTCAGCTGGCTTGGAGACGTCGGGGCCGAGAAGGGCCGGGGCCAGCCAGCTTGGACACACCGGGGGCCAGCTAGGAAAGTGCCGGGGCCAGCTAGGAGGTGCCGGGGCCGCCTAGCTTGGAGACGTAGGGGCCGGCTAGGAAGACGCCGGGCCGCCTGGGAAGGTGCCGGGGCCAGTCAGCTTGGACACGCCGAGGGCCGGCTAGGAAAGTGCCAGGGCCGGCAGGGATGTGCCGGGGCCGCCTAGCTTGGAGACGTAGGGGCCGGCTAGGAAGACGCCGGGCCGCTTGGGAAGGTGCCGGGGCCGACTGGGAGGTGCTGGGGCCGCCTAGCTTGGACACACCAGGGGCCGGCTAGGAAAGTGTCGGGGCCGGCTAGGAGGTGCCGGGGCCGCCTAGCTTGGAGACGTAGGGGGCCGGCTAGGAAGACGCCGGGCTGCGTGGGAATGTGCCGGGGCCAGCCTGCTTGGACACGCCGGGGGCCGACTAGGAAAGTGCCGGGGCTGGCTGGGAGGTGCCGGGGCCGCCTAGCTTGGAGACATAGGAGACCGACTAGGAAAGGTCGGGGCCAGCCAGCTTGGACATGCCTGGGGCCGGCTAGGAAAGTGCCGGGGCCGACTGGGAGGTGCCGGGGCCGGCTGGAGCCAAGGTGGCCGAGCGGGGCGAGGCTGATTGCCGAGGCTGAGGTGGCCGAGCAGGGCCAAGGCCGATGCCGAGGCCGAGGACGAGATGGACCAGGCCGACGCCGAGGCTGAGGTGGGCCGTCGTGGACGCCGAGGCTGAAGTGGGCCGCGGCCGATGCCAAGATCGAGGTGGGACGCGGCCAACGTTGAGACCGACGCCGTTGTCAAGGTGGGCCGTCCAAAAATTATTTTATTTTTCATGGGGTCAACTGGCCCCATCAGCCATTTCAAATGACATTTTTTTCGATGCCACTTCACCCCCACGGCTCGGCCCCATCAGCTAGTATGCTGATAGGGATCGAGCAGAAATCGCCACATGGTGTAGTGGTTTCATTTCAATGAAATTACCACTTCATGTGGCGATTTCATTACAGCAGAAATCGCCACTTGAAGTGGCGATTTCAAGCTAACCGAAATTGCCACTTGGAGTGGCGATTTCAGCTGAGAAATTGCCACTCCATGTGGCAATTTCAATTACTTAAAATCGTCACATCGTGTGGCGATTTTCTCAGGCTTTTTAAACCCAAGAGCCCGATCGGGGAGAGAGAAACCCCCTTCTCCTTTTTCCTTCCTACTCCTCGGCGTCCCGATCGCTCTTTTTCCAAGCCTGCTCGGCAGCAACCGGAACCTTGTTTCTACTCCCTGGCGACCTCCCCCTTCTTCCTCCTCTTCCCTCTCGCCGCCCTCGCCTCCCTGGTCGATTACTGCAGTGAGCATTTTTTTTTATAACCACAAATCCCATACTCTAGATATCTTTGCATCATATTCGTTTAACGTGCTTAGGCTAATGAAGTAAATGCAACTAGTTATTTAGATGCTGATTTTATTGATCATATAGATGATTATAGAACAATATTTGGACATGTATATTTTTTCTTTTGATGGCACTGTTATTTCTTGGTCTGGCAAGAAATTAGATTACATTTATAGGCATACACAAGAGGCTAGATGTATTGCTTGTACTATAGTATCTAATTATGCTATTTGGATTCAACAATTTATAAATGTTTAGTTGTTTGCCTTCTGATATGATAATCAGCTTTCTCACAAAGGGTAATAATGTTGAAGTGTTTTATAAACACATTGATGCAATGAGATATACTGTCGGCTGCTGAAACCATCTCCTTTTGTCTTTTTCGGATCCATCATACTGCTATACTATTGTATTATAAGCTATACTATTGTACTGTTGTATTATAAGCTATATTGTTATATTATAAGCTTAATTAGACTATAAGCTTAATCTAACAGTGTTCTGTCTCTTAATTAGATTATATAAACGTTGTATTATAAGCTTAATCTAACTGCGGTCGACTGCTATACTGTTGTATTATAAGCTTAATAAAACAGTGTTCTATCTCTTAATTAGATTATATAAACATCTTTTGATGGAGTGTTTGCCTGATCTATTCGATGGTTGCGATTAGATACTTAGTCAGGGATTAGGGATTTTATATTTTTAGATAGGATACTTTTTATTAGTTGATTTCAAATACTTCAGTCCTACTATCGCTTTGTTATCAGCTAATAATTCTTTTAACTTGTTATGTCAGATTATCAAGACATGGCTCATAATGTTTTAGATTCAGGGCCTCGTGATCCTACTGTTCTCACTTTGCAACAGTTGCATAGATCAACCAACATATTTCAGGGCGAGGTGTGTATTATTGATCGATGGTCCTTAATTAATTTACATGTATTTATGTTAATGCGGATGTATCATTGAATTTTTTTTTTCAGGAGTTACCGGTTCTTAGATGTCGTCGGCATGACGCACATATATGGAAAGAGATACCGGGAATGTCACACCCACGAGTGCAGTACTACCTAGATCATGTCGGCATGTTTGGCATATATCGGATTGGCCAGATTCGACTGGATGTTGGCCTTATTTCTGCACTGGTTGAGAGATGGCGGCAAGAGACCCACACATTTCACCTACCTTTTGGTAGGGCGACCATTACACTACATGATGTCAGTATTTGAGTGGCCTCCGAATTGATGGTTCCGCTGTTACTGGGTTAGATCCGCGCCATACCATTCAGAAATGGTAGGCTATATTTGGGAGGTTATTTGGTGTTGAACCACCTATCGACGCATTTCCGAAAGGTTGTTTTTGTTTAGCATTCTTCGATCAATTCTACCGCGACCTTCACTTGGACGAAAATGTGGATGATGAGGTTGTCCAGCAGTTCGTGAGGGGATAACTTCTTCGAATCATTGGTGGAGTGATTCTTCGGGATACCTCTGGTAATTTAGTTATGTTGACCCTAGATTGATTTTGATGATTACAAAACAAATTAAGCAATTCTAAGATTGATACAGGGAAGTTCGGTCGCCTTGCAAGTAAGTATCTTCATGCAAAATTGACTGGTAAGAAAGTACTTTATCTTACTTTGCTTTAGATATTTTTATTTTTGCTTGGAGTTAACTGGTTAGCTAGCTTGTTCGTTCAATTAGCTAGCTGGCATGCCTCTCAGCTAACTAAAATTCTTGCCACAGTGATTGGGCCGAACGATCTTGTATTTTAGCTAGCTATTTAGCTAGCTTGTTAGCTAGCTGAAGTTTCTTCAGCTAACTAAAATGCTCGTCTCAGTTAGATGGCCGAACGTCCTCCTTTTTTAGCTAGCTGGTGAGTTAGTTTATTAGCTAGCTGAAGTCCTTTCAGCTAACTAAGAAACTTGTCTCAGGTGCCTGGCCGAACGTCCTTTTCTTTTAGTCAACTGGTGAGGTAGCTTGTTAGCTAGCTGGAATTCCTTCAGCTAACTGATTTGCTCGTCACAGTGCATTGGCCGAACACCCTCCAATTTTAGCTAGCTGGCTGGATGTCTTGTTAGCTAACTGAAACTCCTTCTAGCTAGCTGACGTTTCTTTTAGTTAACTGCTTAGCTAACTATTTCATCCTGGAGCTAACTACTCAGCTAACTGATTTTCACAGGGAACGTCTCAGCCGTGGGGATTCAAAATTAGTTAACTAAAGAGCTAGCTGACTGTTGGTTAGTTAGCTGGAGAGTTAACTATTATATCAGAACGGATGGCTGCCCTTTTGCTCAGTTAGCTGGAGAGCTAACTAAGCTGAGACGGACAACATATGCTTTTGCTTCTAGTTAGCTCGTGAGCTAACTGACTTTCGCTTAGTTAGCTGCCAAGCTAACTGGTGTGCTGCCTCAGGACGATTCTTTTGTTGTGACCTCTCTGGTTAGCTAACTGATTAGCTAGCTGAGGTTTCTTGCTTTACTCTTGGACGATGGCATTCATATCCTCAGCTACCTGGAGCCCTTTTTTTTTTAATCCACCACCGCCTAAGCTTTTAAGAGTGCTCTTTCTTCTCTCTCTCTATTGCTATTTCAAGCTATATTTAACTTTTGATTTTTAAATTTTTACAGTGCTCATCCTTCCTCAAATGGAGATCTGCATTCAATGCTTAAGGGAAACATGTTTAACGGTTATATTTTCTTCCCGTTATTATTTCCATTTATTTCTTATGTATCTAACGGATATCTTCTTGTTAGATGGATATAAATAGCTGGGATTAGAAGCACACCTAGACGATTTTTGAAAAAGAAATTTCAAAGAGAGAAAAATCCAAGAAAAGAGCCTTCATTGCATATTTGTTGAGTGGTTGCTGGGCATTCAAGTTCATTCCTTGCTCCGAAAGGTCGTCCGAATCATTGAAGCTTTTCAAGCATTCAAGACTTCAGCTGCTTCAACCTAGTTCATTTATTGCTGAGTTTATTGCTTCAAAAGTTGTAAAGTATATTCAGAATATTTGCTCATTGTAGGAGCTTCTCCTTTACATACTCTGATTATCTTGTAAAAGGGTTAGTGAACCCTGGTTTGTTGTTGGCTTCCTTGTGCCATTGAAACAAGAGGACTAGCCTAGGTTTGGCTAGGGTTTTTGGCTTCCTTGTGCCTGAAACAAGAGGACTAGCCTAGGTTTGGCTAGGGGTTTTTGGCTGCCTTGTGCCGTATAAACAAGAGGGCTAGCCTGGTTCGGCTAGAGGTTGTAATCGTTGTGATACGATTAGTGGAATTCCCAAAGGTGTTGGGGAGTGGATGTAGGTGCTGAGTTTGGCACCGAACCACTATAAACTTCTGTGTGTTTGTGGTTGTTTGCTTTTCTGTTGTTATTATTCTGTGCACCCCACTTCACCGCTGCAAATCAAATTAGGGTTAAAAGCACATATATCTGCATAGCTATTAAATTTTTTTTAAATAACCCAATTCACCCCCCTCTTGGGTTACTACATCTGAGCAACAAGTTAAATTGATGTGCATGCCATTCTGGAAGACTTGGAGGCATTTGCCGCTCTTAGTTGGGGATCGGCTACCTTGGCTGGTTTATATAGAGCACTATGTCGTGCAACGAGCCCTACCTAGTTTGACATCGGAGGATACCTCCCATTGCTACATGTAAACACTTTATTCTTATGTCTGAGATCGAGGTAATTTTTATTGTTAATTAACATTTTGAATTATCCGAACATGCAGATTTGGACATGGGAACGATTTTCTATTTTCCATCCCACGAGACTCGAGATTCCGGAGGCTAGACCTTCGGATGCCAATGATGATTGGCACTTAGGTGCAGCATGGGGGTATAGATGGCATGTAAGATATAACATGAAAAATATTTCAACCCATACACTACGTGCTTATAGGAACCAGTTGGATGTGTTGGATGATAGTGAACAACGGGTATATCATGTTGTAATATGTAATTGTTAGAACTGTATGTACCTGATCAACCAACTCAGCAAAGCATGTTCCCATGCTCAATTTCAAACATTTACGTGGAGGTTGATTATAATGTATCCCTTCTTGGCCACCATGTTCAATTGATCCATCATAATATAGCAGAACACGTACAGTTTCCATCTGAAAAAAGGTGATCAAAATTTATCTTCAATCAGCTAGAAACAAAAAAAAAAAAATATGTATATATTTTAGTAGCATTTAGCACATATTGGTTCCCAAGATCCATATGGAACATATTAAGATAAAACATTTAATCTCCCATGATGATATCATAGCTAAAATAAATACCAATATCCTTGTGCATCCATATGATACAGAAAAATATAAATATTTTTCATATTTATTTATGCTCCCTATTTTCATCTCTACACATAGATCAAAAAATGCACATCTCATGCTTTCTTCTTTATCAAAAAATCTATTAATATCAGTTATATGAGGGAATGTGAATATAAATACACATCTCATGCATATAAAAATCAGTTTAAGAAGGGAATATGAATGCATATAAAAATCAGTTTAAGAAAGAAATGTGAATCTCTACCTTGATGGGAACTAAGTGCGGAGTACACACGATCCGACAAAAGGGGCAGAGACGGTGTCGTTTAAGATGTGGCAATTATCTGGACGGAGCAAGGGCAATTTAGGGGTCGTTTAAGTCCCCGTAGGGCACAGGCCTCTTTAAAAAGGAAGTCCCCCCAATCGGTGCTCTCAGGTGGNACAACAAAGGATATAAGCCTCCAGGAGTAAGTAGATCTCTCCCCTAATCTACCCACACTTTAGCCACAAAGTGCTTACAACACTCCTACCAAACCCAATGCCATGGCATGGTCCTTATATAGCCGGTTGGACCTATGCCTCCACTATCTCAAGCAAGTGGGGCGGTTGGGATAACCACCTGGTGGTTATAGTTGGTTGGCGCCCACTCCCCCATGAAGTGAGCCCATGTCCCTCACATGGTGCCACATAAGACACCACTCAGCCCATGATGTGCACTACCCAAGGTGGTTGCCATAACCACTTGGGATCATGGCCTTCAACCTCCTCCAAGTGGGTGGTTGGGCAACTTCCACTTGGCCCACTCTCCCCCAGCCTCCGCTGGTCGTGCGCGCCTCTTGCGCGCATGTACTGGTCGGTCTGCAGCTTGGCCGGTGGTTGGACAACCGCCCGGGTGTGCGCCAGCCGTGCGCATGCCCCGCGCACACCCTGTTGCCCACGCCGTCCTCCTGGCCCAATGTGTTGGGCAATTCCGGCCACCGCCCCCATGACTGCAACCGTCCATCGAGAGTCAGTTGAAACCGCTCGCCATGTCTTCATGTCCGCCATGCGCGCCATGCGTCCGTGCTATCTCCGCGCATGTTGCTGGCCTCCTACCAGCCCTGCGTTCATGTCGTGCCATCCTTTGGCTGATGCGCTTCGGCCCGCGCGGTCTGCGCAGCCTAACTTGGCAAAGACCCGCCTGTGGCCCTGCCCCACGCTCCGCTGCCCCTGCTGCGTCGCGTCACGTTGGGGTCTCCTTCCCTGCGTGAGGTTCCCTCCATGGAACCTCGCTGTGGTCGGATTTGCATGTGCGCCACGGCCCTTGGCATTCATCCTAATGCCGACCCCTGGCAGTACTAGCGCACTGCCAAGCTCCTTGACACCCCGCTCCCTGGGCATCCATCCGACCCTTGACCCTCTGCGGCCAAGTTACTTGGACACCGACCCAAGTATGGCGAACCTCACCTCGTCTGCCACGCTCACTGCCGCCCCTGCAGCGCGCCATGCCTCAGCACCGACCTAGGCGTCAGGTTGGGGGCGTGACAGCATCATTATCTCCAAAAATCATGCAAAAGATAATACCACCCAGAGGAGACGGTCACCGACGCCGTGGTCGAAGTGGGCCATTACCGACGCCGAGACCGATGCCGTGGTCGAGGTGGGCCGCTGCTAAGATGAGCCCAAGGCCGAGAAGAGCGGAGTGCACCGGACCGTGTGACATTGAGTTCGTGATCCCTCTATCTCGTGGGTCATGTGATTTGATCAGCCGCATCAGCCGAAGGGACATCAGAGGACAAAGCAGGGCTCCATCAGTTTCCTTCACGGTTCCCTAACGGCGTTGGATCAGCCACATCACCAACTAGTGCAGCTATCATAGGCGATGCGAGAGGCTTGGGGTGCTGCTGAGTGGCCCCGAGCGTTGCTTCTGCAGTTCATGAACTGCTGCTTTCAAAGCTTGATCTTGCTGATTGAGGATGGCCAGCTGGTTAATCAGAGCAGCTAAAATTGGTGGTGAAGGAGGGGCAGGGAGAGAGAGACTGGTCTTTTGTCACTCAGTGCGATGTGGATGCCCCCCAGCACGATTGGTAAGAACCTCCGGCATGTGCATCACCGCCATAGCTATCTTAGAGGGGACAGAGACTTATAGCTCAAGGAGACAGAGCTTTCTTTCCTTCAGCGCGTCCCCCCTTCCTGGCGCGCCAATCTGTTGACGCGAGAACACCGCCCTCGAGCATCCGCGAGCGTCTGGTCACCTTCTCCAGCGAGCTCCTCGTGCCTGCAAACAAGTCCCGGGGGCCGGAGATTCCGGCGGGGATCCTCCGACACTCAAGTCAGTGCTTTGGGCAACGACCGTGAGCTTGAGGAAGCTGAAAGAGAAAGAGAGAGAGGCTCAGAGAGAGGAGCTCTCCCTATGAGCTTTAGGGGTGTAATGAGTGTGTTACCTGATTGAGGTCCCTCTTACCCTTTTTATAGATGCCTGGAACCCGTGGGCTTGGGGCGTGATCACCTATCAAAGCATTAATTGATGGCAGTACAGTGGAGCTTACCTCCATGTGACGTGTCGCGCTGCAGGCCGTGTCCTGTCAGAGTTGGTGGCTGCAGGGCGTGGCCAATCGTTACGGCGCTTGCGTGTCCCTACATCACCTTTTGGGAGCATTTGATCATAGAGTGCTTGTGTGGCACCGTTCATGCCCTTGGATGGGCTCCATAAAAGACCGAGGGTGCATGGCACTGTTCACTTGCATGGCACTGTTCACGGCGAGGAAGCTTGGCAGCATGGAGGTGTCGGCCTTAGAGCTGTCAGCCATGGAGCTGTTGGCCATGGAGCTGTTGGCCTTGGAGGTGTTGGCCATAGAGCTGTCGGCCATGGAGCTGTCGGCCATGGAGCTAACGGCCATGGAGGTGTCGACCATGGAGCAATTGGGTGTGCGTGGCTTTATGAGGCCATAAATGCTACCGTGGCCGGAGGGCCCTTTGGAGGCCAAAGGGGGGCTCCGTCAGTTTCCTTCCTTCACGGTTCTCTAACGGCGTTGGATCAGCCACATCAGCCGGTATAGCAGCCGAAGACGCATAAGAGAGAACCAACTTTTTTTTTTTTTTTTTTTTTTTCTGAATACATCTTCTTGATCTCACAGTAGAAATCATTCCTTTATAAAAGGAATCTTACGGTTCAAAATCGATGCAAAGTTTTTAATAATCAGCAAAACTATGTATTGGAGTCAACTGCTCGTTCGTACCTTTCGAGTGTCGAAGTTTACTTTTGTTTCTTTTTCATTTGAAAAAAATTGCAGATAGCTGTGCCGCAAAGGCGAAAGGGAAGATAGTTGTATGCTGTAATCCCCTAGATTTCGCAATTGCTCGTGAGAATTATCACGAGGTCAGATGATAGACTCCAGATAATTGAATTCCAGATATATCTTAATTGCTCGTGAGAGTTATCACGTGATCAGATGATATGATAGACTTTAGATATTTAAATATCATGTATATCTAATTACAGAGTCCCTTGATTTGGGGACTCTGCAATACCTATAAAAGATGGGTAGAACCCTCCTCCCCACCATACGTGGGTGCCCCCTTCTCATCATCTCCTCGTGCGGACTTCTTCCCCAGCGTGCTTGTCTCTGGTAAGTCCTCTAACCATGCATGAGAGAGAAGAATTGAGAGAGAGAATAAGTGAAAAAAAAAAAAGAACGAAGAGGAGGGAGGAGCCGGGTTACAGAACCCAGCTCTCCCCTTCTCATCGCCGTGATGTTGGTTCAGGCCCGGCGGCGTGCCCGCCGCCTCGCCGGGCCTGAACCCCGGCCGACGACCCCACCGGCACCGGGGGCGGCGTCCGGTGGGGTGCCGGAGATTAATGAGAGAGAGGAGTGGGCGGAGGAGGGAGAAAGAGTGACGGTGAAAGAATCGACGCCGGTCCGATCCTTGGTTCGGGCCCGGCGGTGTGCTCGCCGCCTCGCCGGGCCTGGGCCTTGGTCGGAGACTTCCACCGGCGCCGGGCGTGCGTCCGGTGGAGGTCCGGCCGGCCATAGTGGCCGGCCGTGCCGCCGGCGTCATCCGTAATCCGCGGGTGATTAAGAGAAAAGAGTGAAATTAAAGGGAAAGAAGGAGAGGGGAGGCCGGCCACGGCGGTGGCCGGCTCTGGCCCGGCCACCGGAGGCCGGACCACCCCGGATTGAGCCGGCAAAGTCGCCGGCGTGAGTTCGAGCCGCCGCGATTGAGATAGAGAGAAGGTGAGTTAATGTCCAAATTGATGAGAGATAGAGCATGGGGGAGGATGGCCGCGGCGGCGACCGGCCACGGTCCGGCCAACGGCGGCCGGACCGCCTTCAATTTGGCCGGCGGCGGCCCTGGCCGCCGGCGCAAATCTCGGCTCCTCTGTTTCGTTTGAAACAGAGGAGCTGGGTTGATTGAACTAACGGGCCGCTGGGCCGTTGGATGTTTGGGCCTTGTTGGGCCGTTTCTGAGCCCAGTTTGAGCAGCGTTTTGGGCCTTGTATCGGGCCGAGAATGATAAAATAAAAATATGGCCCGAATCAGGATTTATTCTAGTTTCTGGGAATAATTTTATTTCCCTATTTGGGTGTATACATTGAGAGCTATTCAAGCCCAAAGTTGGGCCCGTGAAGTGATTTGGGTAGGATTTAGGAATTATTTTATAATTCAGATTTTAGGAATTTAATAATGAAAAATGATTATGTAGGTGCCCAGGAGTCCAATTAGCTGGGTTATCAAGTGAAATTCGTGTACTGAGGTAAGTAAGTCAAGTATTATATTTTATTAATTATTGAACTGTGAAATTACAGTTAAATGTAATTATGTTAATTTGGCAAAATCATGTTATTACTATGATAATATGTAATCATGATAATGACAGTAAAACTTTATGTATCACCGCGGTTCTCACATGACAGATGACAGATGACAGACTCTGGTACCAGGACCCTTCCTCTTAGGGGATGTTTAAGAGGGCTACACATTATCACATGACAGATTCACACATGACAGATTATCACATGACAGATGACAGATGACAGACTCTGGTACCAGAACCCTTCCTCTTAGGGGATGTTTAAGAGGGCTACACATGATGTGTATGACAGATGACAGATGACAGACACTGGTACCAGACCCTTCCTCTTAGGGGATGTTTAAGAGGGCTACACATGATGTGTACATGACAGATGACAGATGACAGATACTGGTACCAGGACCCTTCCTCTTAGGGGATGTTTAAGAGGGCTACACATGATGTAATGTATAAAGAAAAATAATGACAGTATAAACAATGTAATTGTTATTGAATTAAGTTTCAAACTAATTGATCTGATGACATGAACCTAATGATAGCCTGATAAATGAAATTTTGAAATTATATTAGGCTTACTTATTGAGTGTGAGCTCACAAAATTCTCATAATGTTTTTCAGAGCCTCAGGAATGAAGATGGATAATTGAGATAGAAGGAGTTTTCTATTAAGAAGACTTAGTTTTATCATTTTGATTTAGTTCAGATTTATTTGTAGGGCAGATAGCCCAAGACTGATAATTCTGGTTTGTAACAAATCATGGATATGGAATTTGCTTTATATTGATTTATGTGATAAGTTCAAGACGCCTTGCATGCCCGGCATGCGGCGGGTTGTCACCCTAGCCAAATTTTTGGGCCTGGGGCGTGACAGCTTTAGTGGTATCAGAGCGGTTATGACATTAGGGACATACATGATGACACTTTAGGTAAAACACTAGAGTGACATAGAGACAAATTATAAATTAAAGGAATCTCAGAAATTATGCTTTGAAAGCCTAACAAATAATGTTTACAGTGATATTAATTACAACTAATTTATCAGGAGATAAGAATGGCACGTCGCACTAGAAGTCGACAAAATGATGAGAGTTCCCAGGTTGGTAATGCTGACCAACCAGGAGGACTAGAAGCCACCGAAGCTGCTGCCCCTCCTAATTCAGTTGAGACTGGTCAGCAGCAACCCCAGACCGAGATGCTTCAGGTTCTCTCGGGTATGATGCAGTCGATGCGGGACTTGCAGCACCAGATTTTACAGGCTTTGACTGCTCAGCCCACACACACTACTCCGCAGACACAGCCTGCCCCTCCTATTCCACAGACTCAGCCCAACCCTACTACTCCACAGACCCAGCCTACTCCATCTCAATCCTGGGTAGGGATTGGCCGTAGCTTTGCAGACTTCAAGAAATTTGCCCCTGCCCCTTTCTCCGGATCCACCAACCCTATTGATGCTGAACGGTGGGTGCGAGACATGGAGAAGGCTTTTATGGCCCATGGTAGTCAGGATATGGAGCGGATCAGATTTGCCACCTATCTTCTCCAGGGAGAAGCTTATGATTGGTGGTTAGTGGAGGAGCAGCGTCGGAATGGACAGATTATTTCCTGGGGAGAGTTTAGGGAGATATTCTTTGACAAATACTTCCCCAGGAGTGTACAGAGACAAATGGAATCAGAGTTTATTAAGTTGGAGCAAAAGGATCTTTCTGTGGCCCAGTATGAAGCCGAATTCACCAGGCTGGCCCGTTTTGCTCCAAATATTGTGACTAATGAAATAGCCAAGGTCACCAGATTCACTGAGGGACTGCGACCCAGACTGAGACAAGCGGTCAATGCATTTGAGCTCCTCACCTTCAGTGCTGTAGTGAATAAGGCCTTGGTAATTGAGAGGGATATGAATGCTGTTCAAAAGGATTGGGAGCTACGAAAGAAGAGAAAAGGGCCTACTTCTGGTCAACCCTCTGCTCAGGCCAAGAAAAAGGGTGCACATCAGGCTCCAGCTGAACCACAGAATAAGGAAACTCGTTGCATTCATTGTGGTAACTCCCACCCTGGGAAGCCTTGCCGCAAAGTGACTGGTGCCTGCTTTGTTTGTGGAAGAACTGATCACAAGATTGCTACATGTCCCTTTCGGAAGGAACATCAGCCTTCTTCAAGTCAAGGAACGAGCCAGCAACAGCAGCAGCAGCCACCGAAGACCCAGGGACGGGTCTTCAACCTCACTCAGCAGGACGCTGCCGCATCTAATTCTGTGGTGACAGGTATACCCTTTAATGTTATATCAAGTATTACAGTCTTATCAAGTGCAATACATTGACAGTTAATTAACAGTAGGTGCAATCCTTAATGTTAAAACCAACTACACTTATGACAGGAATGATTAAAGTAGGAACTGGTTACGCACAAACTTTAATTGACCCGGGTGCTACGCATTCTTTCATATCTGATATCTATCTTGACAAGAATGCATCATTGACACCTATTCCTCTAGAGCAAGAGCTGCATATTGCGCTTCCAAATGGAGATGTTATGAAAGTTGACACAGTATGCAAATCTTGCCCAATTATCTTGGAGAATAGGAGGTTGAATGCTGATCTCATTGTTCTTCCACTAAAGTTTTTCGATGTTATCCTTGGAATGGATTGGTTGGCTTCCAATTATGCTTCAGTAGACTGCTTCAGGAAGACTGTCAACTTCAAAATTCCAAGCCAGCCTGAATTCAGTTTTATGGGTGGTCATAATCACCTAGCCTCAGTGTTCATATCAGCGATACAGGCTGGAAAGTATTTGATGAGTGGTGGTCAAGGATTTCTTGCTGTAGTCCAGGACCTTCAGCAAGAAGAGACCAAGTTGGAGGATATTCCCATAGTTCGAGAATTTCCAGATGTCTTCCCTGAGGATTTGACTAATTTACCCCTGATCGGGAAGTCGAGTTCTCTATTGATCTAGTTCCTGGAACTGGGCCTATATCAAAGGCCCCTTATCGTATGGCCCCGGCTGAGCTAAAAGAACTGAAGGATCAACTGCAAGAGCTCCTTGACCGAGGATTTATTAGACCCAGTGCCTCCCCTTGGGGTGCTCCAGTCCTATTTGTTAAGAAGAAGGATGGCAGTCTCCGACTCTGCATTGATTATCGGGGAATCAATAAGGTAACAGTGCGAAATAAGTATCCTCTGCCAAGGATTGACGACTTGTTTGATCAACTTCAAGGAGCCCGGATATTCTCAAAGATTGATCTTAGGTCCGGGTACCATCAGCTTAAAGTCAAAGAAGGAGATGTACCAAAGACAGCATTTAGAACCAGATATGGCCACTATGAGTTCTTGGTGATGCCGTTTGGGTTAACTAATGCCCCAGCAGCATTCATGGACTTAATGAACAGAATTTTTAAACCATATCTGGATCAGTTTGTGGTGGTTTTCATGATGATATTCTGATATATTCCAAGAGCCATAAGGAGCATGAGGACCACCTGAGAATTGTGCTACAGATTCTACAAGAGAAGAAGCTTTATGCCAAGCTAAAGAAGTGTGAATTTTGGTTGGATCAAGTAGCTTTCTTGGGTCATATAATCTCTAAAGATGGTGTATCTGTGGACCCAAAAAAGATTGAAGCTATTACTAATTGGAGCCGACCTACCAATGTGGCAGAAATCAGAAGCTTCTTGGGATTGGCCGGGTATTACCGAAAATTTGTGGAGAATTTTTCTCGCATTGCTCTACCCCTAACTCGCTTAACCCAAAAGCGAGTGAAGTTTGACTGGACAGTAGAGTGTGAGGAAAGTTTTCAGGAGTTAAAGCAGCGCCTGGTGTCAGCTCCCATTCTTGTTCTTCCAACGGGATCTGAAGGTTTCACTATATACACTGATGCCTCTCGAAAAGGATTGGGATGCGTTTTGATGCAGAATGAAAGAGTGATAGCTTATGCCTCCAGACAACTGAAACCTTATGAGCAAAATTATCCTACTCATGACTTGGAATTGGCTGCTGTGGTTTTTGCTCTTAAGATTTGGCGGCATTATCTATATGGAGTGTCGTGTGATGTGTATACAGATCATAAGAGTTTAAAATACATTTTCACACAGAAGGAGCTGAATTTAAGGCAGAGGAGGTGGTTGGAACTATTGAAAGATTATGACCTGAATCTACAGTATCATCCTGGGAAGGCCAATGTAGTAGCTGATGCCTTGAGCAGAAAATCCTCTTCTGAGTTAGCTGCTATGATTACCTCCCAGCCTCACGTATTGAGAGATCTGGAGAAGTGGGAGGTTGGTCTGAGAGTACAGCAGTCTGATGGACTTATTGCAGCACTTGTACTCCAACCAACCTTAGTTGACAGAATCAAGTCCTCCCAGATGGAAGATCCAGATCTACAAAGGATTAAAGAAGTAGTACAATCAGGAGTTCAGAATGAATTTTATATAATGGATGATGGATCCCTGAAATTTGAAGGAAGACTTTGTGTGCCAAACAGTGAAGAGCTAAAGGCTGAAATTTTGAAAGAGGCTCACTACTCCCCCTATACTGTACATCCAGGTGGCACTAAGATGTACAGAGACTTAAAGGAAAATTTTTGGTGGAAAGGTATGAAGAGGGAGATTGCTCAGTATGTGGCCAAGTGCTTGGTGTGTCAGCAAGTGAAAGCCGAGCATCAAAGGCCTGCAGGGCCTCTTCAGTCTCTAATGATTCCACAGTGGAAATGGGAAAAGATTACAATGGACTTTGTGACTGGTCTGCCCAAAACTCCTAAGAGCAACGATGCAGTTTGGGTCATTGTGGACAGACTAACAAAATCAGCTCATTTCCTACCTTTCAGAGTTGGGGTCTCTAGTGAAAGATTGGCAAATTTGTATATTGAACAGATTGTGAGACTCCATGGTGTTCCGGTATCTATTGTATCAGATAGAGATACCAGGTTTGTGTCCCAGTTTTGGAAGAGCCTTCATAAGGCCATGGGAACCAAACTAAACTTTAGTACAGCCTATCATCCCCAGTCAGATGGACAATCAGAGAGGACCATACAGATTCTGGAGGACATGTTGCGAGCCTGTGTGATGGACTTGGGTGGAGCTTGGGATAACCACTTACCTTTGGTGGAGTTTGCATATAATAATAGTTACCAAGCCAGCATCCAGATGGCTCCATTTGAAGCTCTGTATGGTAGGAGGTGCAGATCTCCTATATGTTGGGATGACGTGGGGGAAAGAAAGTTGCTAGGCCCTGAGCTGATTCAGCAAACAGTAGATAAGGTGCATTTGATCAGGGAGCGTCTTCGTACAGCTCAGAGCAGGCAAAAGAGTTATGCTGATGTCAGAAGAAGGGAATTGGAATTCCAGGTTGGGGATCATGTCTTCTTAAAGGTATCACCAACCAAAGATGTGATGAGATTTGGGATTAAAGGAAAGCTGAGTCCACGTTATATTGGACCTTTTGAGATCTTGAGTAGAGTTGGAGAGGTTGCTTACAGCCTGGCACTGCCTCCGATTCTATCTGGGGTACACAATGTTTTTCATGTATCTATGCTGAGGAAGTATATCTCTGACCCCAGTCATGTCATAGCATATGAGCCTATACAGTTGAAGAAAGATTTATCATATGAAGAGCATCCTTTGCGTATAGTAGACCGCAAAGATCAAGTTCTAAGACGGCGTACCATTCCCTATGTCAAGGTGCAATGGAATAATCATTCTGAAAGAGAGGCTACTTGGGAACTGGAAGAAGAAATGAAAGAAAAGTACCCACGACTATTTGTATCTTAAAATAGTTAATGATTGAAAACTGTTAACTTTAGTTGATTGTTAGTCCTTGGGACAGAAATTTGGACCTTTATTTTTATAATAAAAGTTATCAATTTCGAGGCCGAAATTTTTATAAGGAGGGGAGAATGTAATCCCCTAGATTTCGCAATTGCTCGTGAGAATTATCACGAGGTCAGATGATAGACTCCAGATAATTGAATTCCAGATATATCTTAATTGCTCGTGAGAGTTATCACGTGATCAGATGATATGATAGACTTTAGATATTTAAATTCATGTATATCTAATTACAGAGTCCCTTGATTTGGGGACTCTGCAATACCTATAAAAGATGGGTAGAACCCTCCTCCCACCATACGTGGGTGCCCCCTTCTCATCATCTCCTCGTGCGGACTTCTTCCCCAGCGTGCTTGTCTCTGGTAAGTCCTCTAACCATGCATGAGAGAGAGAAGAATTGAGAGAGAGAATAAGTGAAAAAAAAAAAAGAACGAAGAGGAGGGAGGAGCCGGGTTACAGAACCCAGCTCTCCCCTTCTCATCGCCGTGATGTTGGTTCAGGCCCGGCGGCGTGCCCGCCGCCTCGCCGGGCCTGAACCCCGGCCGACGACCCCACCGGCACCGGGGGCGGCGTCCGGTGGGGTGCCGGAGATTAATGAGAGAGAGGAGTGGGCGGAGGAGGGAGAAAGAGTGACGGTGAAAGAATCGACGCCGGTCCGATCCTTGGTTCGGGCCCGGCGGTGTGCTCGCCGCCTCGCCGGGCCTGGGCCTTGGTCGGAGACTCCACCGGCGCCGGGCGTGCGTCCGGTGGAGGTCCGGCCGGCCATAGTGGCCGGCCGTGCCGCCGGCGTCATCCGTAATCCGCGGGTGATTAAGAGAGAAAAGAGTGAAATTAAAGGGAAAGAAGGAGAGGGGAGGCCGGCCACGGCGGTGGCCGGCTCTGGCCCGGCCACCGGAGGCCGGACCACCCCGGATTGAGCCGGCAAAGTCGCCGGCGTGAGTTCGAGCCGCCGCGATTGAGATAGAGAGAAGGTGAGTTAATGTCCAAATTGATGAGAGATAGAGCATGGGGGAGGATGGCCGCGGCGGCGACCGGCCACGGTCCGGCCAACGGCGGCCGGACCGCCTTCAATTTGGCCGGCGGCGGCCCTGGCCGCCGGCGCAAATCTCGGCTCCTCTGTTTCGTTTGAAACAGAGGAGCTGGGTTGATTGAACTAACGGGCCGCTGGGCCGTTGGATGTTTGGGCCTTGTTGGGCCGTTTCTGAGCCCAGTTTGAGCAGCGTTTTGGGCCTTGTATCGGGCCGAGAATGATAAAATAAAAATATGGCCCGAATCAGGATTTATTCTAGTTTCTGGGAATAATTTTATTTCCCTATTTGGGTGTATACATTGAGAGCTATTCAAGCCCAAAGTTGGGCCCGTGAAGTGATTTGGGTAGGATTTAGGAATTATTTTATAATTCAGATTTTAGGAATTTAATAATGAAAAATGATTATGTAGGTGCCCAGGAGTCCAATTAGCTGGGTTATCAAGTGAAATTCGTGTACTGAGGTAAGTAAGTCAAGTATTATATTTTATTAATTATTGAACTGTGAAATTACAGTTAAATGTAATTATGTTAATTTGGCAAAATCATGTTATTACTATGATAATATGTAATCATGATAATGACAGTAAAACTTTATGTATCACCGTGGTTCTCACATGACAGATGACAGATGATAGATGACAGACTCTGGTACCAGGACCCTTCCTCTTAGGGGATGTTTAAGAGGGCTACACATTATCACATGACAGATTCACACATGACAGATTATCACATGACAGATGACAGATGACAGACTCTGGTACCAGAACCCTTCCTCTTAGGGGATGTTTAAGAGGGCTACACATGATGTGTATATGACAGATGACAGATGACAGACACTGGTACCAGAACCCTTCCTCTTAGGGGATGTTTAAGAGGGCTACACATGATGTGTACATGACAGATGACAGATGACAGATACTGGTACCAGGACCCTTCCTCTTAGGGGATGTTTAAGAGGGCTACACATGATGTGTAATGTAGGGACACATAAAGAAAAATAATGACAGTATAAACAATGTAATTGTTATTGAATCAAGTTTCAAACTAATTGATCTGATGACATGAACCTAATGATAGCCTGATAAATGAAATTTTGAAATTATATTAGGCTTACTTATTGAGTGTGAGCTCACAAAATTCTCATAATGTTTTTCAGAGCCACAGGAATGAAGATGGATAATTGAGATAGAAGGAGTTTTCTACTAAGAAGACTTAGTTTTATCATTTTGATTTAGTTCAGATTTATTTGTAGGGCAGATAGCCCAAGACTGATAATTCTGGTTTGTAACAAATCATGGATATGGAATTTGCTTTATATTGATTTATGTGATAAGTTCAAGACGCCTTGCATGCCCGGCATGCGGCGGGTTGTCACCCTAGCCCAAATTTTTGGGCCTGGGGCGTGACATATGCCTTCGAGGGCAGAATGGTCGAGCTGAAAAGGGAGGGGTGGTTCGCAGGGCTGGAGGCGTCGGGATGATCCTTGTCAACGATGAAGCTGATGGCGATGATGTCGTTCTAGATCCTCATGTCCTTCTTGCCACCCATATCTCCTATTCTGATGGCTCTGTTCTGTTCTCCTACCTCAACTCTACCAGGTAGGTTCTAAACATTTGTACAATCCTATTATTGTTTAGCTGGAGAAAAATTCTCGGTTCTAAACGTTTATTCATGTTAACGTTTATCCTTTCTTTTTTTTTTTTTATTCAAAGATCTCCATTTGGTTATATTTCAACTCCGACGACGAATCTTGGCATGTACCCTGCGCCTCGCGTGGCTTCTTTCTCATTCATCTTGGCATGTACCCTGCGCCTCGCGTGGCTTCTTTCTCATCCCAGGGAAAGAATGTTGTCGACTTGTTTTTCAAACCGGTGCCAAAAGGCACCGGTTTTAAAGAAAAGTGATGGAATCCAAACTTGTTTTAAAGGAAAGTAATGGAATCCAAACTTATTATGGAAAGGAAAACACTTTGTACACCGGCCCCGGTGCAGCAACGATGACGTGGACTGCACCGCGTCTTCCGATTGGTCCACGTGGATCCGACGTGGATGACCTGACAGGCGGTAGGGCTGGGCTTTGACGTAACGTTCTGAACGTGATGGACATTTAATGCTGTTCGCTTTTTTTTAAAATTTTTGTGCGGATGAAAATGCCCTTTCGCTCCTTCATGGCGCCATTTTACGTTTTCTGTCATCTGTGCAAGAAGAACTCTGTTTCTTCCCCGGTAGAAAGAAAATACTTCAGCTTCGAGGCTAGCCGATACCTGGATCTGTGTAAAAAAACTTTATGGAGGAAATGTCAGCCGCAGCACAAAGTAAAAACTCTTTCTTCCCACTTCTTTATTACATCAACAGTTTTTTTCTGGTTAGAGTTAGTTAATGCGTTTAATGCGCGGGTAACTACCTTAGAACGAAATAGTTATGACACTCTGAGAGTCATAACTGTTTTGTAAATATTTCAGCTTTGAAAGTCTGGTCGACATGAAATATTTCAGCTTAGAGGTTGAAAAACCTGGCAACTGGAGTGTACTGTAAATATTTCAGCTCTAACGAGACGACACCCGTGCTTGAACAAGAGACCACGGAGATAATCCCCGTGATACCCTAGTTCGAATTCGGCCGTAAGTCCTTCGCGACACCCCAGATGAAATCCCACGACACCCTAGCTTTAGGGCGACGACACCCGTCTCATAAATGTGCACATAGAGAGAACCCGGCGACACCCTAGTTGAATTCGGCAGAAAATCAATCGCGACACCCCTGTTGAAATCTCACGACACCCTAGCTCTAACGAGACGACACCCGTGCTTGAACAAGAGACCACGGAGATAATTCCCGCGACAACCAAGTTACTAAAATTTAATTTTATTTATCCAAAAAAAAAATACATTAGCCCTTACTGGGGCTTGTCTCCTTCAGTCGCTGCGTCGGCGATCTGACGCTGGAGGGACGCTACTTTCCCCTCCAGGTGGGTATTGGCCCGACGCAGGACCTCTGTCTCTTTTGTTGAAACGGCCAGGTAGTCCTCGGCCGTCTTGATGAGTCGCTCGCTGCTTGCGCGCGACTCAGCATAAACCTCGGCGTCGATGGTGACGGTTAGGCGGCGGCGGCCATGGCTGCCAGTAGATCTAACCTCGCCTCTGGAAGCCATCTTGTGATCAGTTCAAGCTGGAAAGGTGATTATCGATGGCATTCCACCATCCATATTTAAGGTACTCCTGGCGGGTGTTTCTATTCCCACGCGCCACCATCTCAGTGGTTGTTCACAGGAATCGAATCGGTGAGCCACCGCGCCCCGCCCTCCACGTTGAGTTTCGAGGGATGGGGAACAGAACAGAGGATCGGGAAGCACACCGTCGGAAGTTTAATGTCGTCCCAAGAGAAAATTCACGACACCCAAGGATAATTTGGAGAATGGCCAAAACTCCTTCGCGACACCCATGTTGAAAGCTCACGACACCCTAGCTTTAAGGCGACGACACCCGTGGCGTCCAGAGAACCCCCGCGACACCCCTTCTCGAATTCGGCCGAAACTCCCTCGTGACACCCCAGTTGTAAACTCACGACACCCTAGCTTTAAGGGGACGACACCCATGCATTAACAGTGAACCCACGGGTGTCGTCGCCATAAAGCTAGGGTGTCGTGAGTTTACAACTGGGGTGTCACGAGGGTGTTTCGGCCGAATTCGAGAAGGGGCATCGCAGGGGTTCTCTCTGTGATCAGTTCGACGCACGGGTGTCGTCGCCTTAAAGCTAGGGTGTCGTGAGCTTTCAACAGGGGTGTCGCAAAAGAGTTTCGGCCGAAATCCAACTCATCCCTGGGATGTCTCGGGGATTCTCTCCGTGTTCAGTTCTAAGCACGGGTGTCGAAGCATTGATGCGAGGGTGTCGTGAGCTTTCAAGTGGGGTGTCGCGAAGGAGTTTTGGCCGAAATCCAAATCATCCTTGGGTGTCATGAATTTTCTCTTGGGACGACGTTAAACTTACGACGATTTGCTTCCCGAAACTCTGTTCTGTTCCCCATCCCTCGAAACTCAACGTGGTGGCACACCGATTCGATTCCTGTGAACAACGACTGAGATGGTGGCGCGTGGCAATCGAAACACCCGCCAGGGGAACCTTAAATACGGATGGGGGAATGCCATCGTTACTCACCTTTCCAGCTTGAACTGACCACAAGATGGCTTCCAGAGGCGAGGTGAGATCTACTGGCAGTCATGGCAGTCGACGCCCAACCGTCACCATCGACGCGGTGGTTTATGCTGAGTCGCATGCCATCAGCGAGCGACTCAGGCTGGCGATCGAGGAATACCAGGATGTTTCAACAAAAGAGATAGAGGTCCTGCGTCGGGCCAATAGCCACCTGGAGGGGAGAGTAGCGTCCCTCCAGCGCCAGATCGCCGACGCAGCGACCGAAGGAGACAAGCCCCAGTGAGGGCTAATGTTTTTTTTTTTTTTGATAAATAAAATTAAATTTTAGTAACTTGGTTGTCGCGGGTGTCTCTCTGTGTGATCTTTCAACAGTGGTGTCTCTAAGGACGGGTGTCGTCGCATTAAGCTAGGGGTGTCGTGAGCTTTCAATAGTGGTGTCTCTAAGGAGTTTCGGCCGAAAACCAATTCTCCTAGGGTGTCATGGGGATTGTCCGTGCGGTCAGTTCTAAGCACGGGTGTCGTTGCCTTAAAGCTAGGGTGTCGTGAGCTATCAACGTGGGTGTCTCGAAGGAGTTTCGGCCGAAATCCATTTCTACTGTACTGTCGGAGGGATTCTCCGCGCGGTCAGTTCTAAGCCACGGGTGTCGTAGCATTGGAGCTAGGGTGTCAGTAGATTTCAACTGGGGTGTCGCTTAGGAGTTGCTGTTCATTAATGCGTGCCTATATTTTCACAGTTGATGCTGAAAATGTAGATCGGAAAGAAGAAGATAACACTCCCAACCGTGCAGCTTCATACGTCGATCGAAATGTAGTTGATGATATTGTAGTTCCTCAAACTGGGATGGAATTCAATTCAGCCAATGATGTATATACGTTCTACAATGGATACGCGAAACGAGTTGGCTTTGGAATCACAACAGTGTGTAGCAGGGCCAACAACAAAAAATAACTTTGCTTCAAGCACCTGGCGTGTTGGAGGCAAGGAAAATCCAGAAAATCAGAGAAGAGTATGAATCATAGGGATACTGGGAAAGTTGGTTGTATGGCATCCATAAAAGCAAGACTGAATGCTACAAGTGGTAAGTGGATTTTGGATGAGGTTTCTCTAGAACATAACCATGGGCTGTCCATAACATCAGCTGGTTATCTACGGTCGCATAGGAGGATCAGCACACCAGAGAAGGCAAAGATCAGCAATTTACATGCCGTGAATGTTCCGACGACTCAGATATACTCTGCCATAGCAAGGAGAAAAGGGGGCAGAGGACAATTGGATTTCACCGAGAAGGATTCTCGTAACTTCATTTGTCGCGAACGTCAGTCTAAGCTGAAAGAAGGAGATGCTCAGTCGATGGTAATTCATTTTGCCGAAATGCAACTCAAAAATCCCAATTTCTTCTACTCCTTAGACCTCAATGATAATGGTCATCTGAGGTCTGTCTTCTGGATTCATCCAAGGTCAAGATTGGCATGCACATACTTCGGTGATGTTCTAAGCTTTGACTCAACTTACTTGACAAACAGATATCAAATGCCTTTTTGTCCATTTGTTGGGGTGAACCATCATGGACAGTCAACCTTGCTTGGATGCGCATTGTTGTCTGATGAGAGTACTGAGACATATAAATGGGTTTTTAAGACTTGGCTGGATGCAAATGGTGGTCAAGCACCTATTGCCATGATTACTGATCAAGATAAGGCAATCGAGGCTGCTGTCAAAGAAGTTTTTCCTAACACACGACATCGATTTTGTCTTTGGCATATATTGAAGAAGATACCGGAAAAGATTGGCCACATTTGCACGGCAAATCCCAAGTTTATGGTTGATTTCGATGAGGCAATATATGATCCATTGACCATAAATTCATTCGAGGAAAGGTGGGCACATGTTATGGAGAAATATAAAGAATGCAAGTCTATAGATTGGTTCAATGTCCTATACGAATGTCGGGAAAAATGGGTCCCAGTTTACCTCAAGGATACATTCTTCGCAGGTTTGTATGTCAATGGCTTTGGTTCATGATTCATTTAAACGCTTTTTTTTTTTTTTTTTGGTTGACAAAATTTTTAACAGGGATGTCATCTTCACAAAGGAGCGAGGGCATTAATCACTTCTTCGATGGGTTTATAAATTCGAAGACAACACTAACGGAGTTTATAAGTAAGTACGAAGATGCCTTGGAAAAACGATACGAGGCCGAAAATGAGGAAGATAATAGGACTTTGCAAACGATAGCTTTCCTAAAGACATCATCACCTTTTGAGAGACAAGCTGCAGTAAGGTATACACGGAGCATTTTCAAAAAATTCCAGAATGAGATCCTTGAAATGGCAGCATCAAATACAAAATTGATCAACGAAGCTGGCAACACATGTATATATTCCGTCAAGTCGTATGAAAGGATTGAAGTCGATGGAATTGGCAAGGAGATGATCAAAGATTATATCGTGTCATACGATAGAAATATTGAGGATGTCCAATGCCAGTGCCGATCCTTTCAGTTCAAGGGGTACCAGTGTAGGCATGCCCTGTTGGTTCTTCATCAAAATGACGTATTTCGTTTACTGGATAAATACTTCTTGAAGAGATGGTGCAAGGACATGAAATACCAATTCGATGAATTCGACTGCAATACTGAGGGTTATGATAAAAGCACACGAAACTCACGGTACGCAGTGACAATTTTTTAATTAAAATGTCTTAATATTTGTCATCGTTAATATTATGTTTATGATTGTAGATATAGTTTGCTGTCTCATCGGATGATGAAGCTCGCAGAGATAGCCTCCATGTCTGAAGATGCATTTAATGTAGTGATGGATGGTCTACCGCCTCTATTCAAAACTGCCGTGGATGCCAACTGCGTAGCTAAACCACGTTCAGAGCTGGTAATTCAAGATCCTGAACAAATTAGGATGAAAGGTCGCCCGAGAGAACAGATTAAAGAGTGCAGTCGAGAAGAAGGCAAAAAGATCAAGGAAAAATCAGGCCAAGGAAAGAGCTGCTTCAAGTAGCAGGCAGACTTGTTTGCAGTCTATTAATACTGAAGAGGACCTGGAGATAATTGTTCCACCGTCAGAAACTTTAATGGATGAATTTGATGCTTATGTATTGAGTCAACTTACACAAGATCATATATAAAACACGAGTGTCGTAACTTTTGAATTATGGTTGCTTGGTCGTAAATGAAATGCTCACGAACGACTCCGAGGAAATAATCTCACGACACCCTTGCTCATGGAAAACGACACCCTAGACTTGCTCGGCGACACTCGAAAGACGGAAACATACGAGACATCCTAGTTCTGGCAAACGACACCCAAGCCTTGCGCGGCGACACCCGAATGATGGAAACATGCGAGACATCCAGTTCTCGCGAACGACTCCGAGGAAATTAGCGCGACGACACCCTAGCTCATGGAAAACACACCCTAGCCTTGCGCGGCGACACCCGAAAGATGGAAACATACGAGACACCCTAGCTCATGGAAAACGACACCCAAGCCTTGCGCGGCGACACCCGAATGACGGAAACATACGAGACATCCCAGTTCTCACGAACGACTCCGAAGAAATTAGCGCGACGACACCCTAGCTCATGGAAAACCACACCCTAGCCTTGCGCGGCGACACCCGAAAGATGGAAACATACGAGACACCCTAGCTCATGGAAAACGACACCCTAGGGTGTCGTCGAGCTAAAATCTTCGGAGTCGCCGCGCAAGACAAGGGTGTCGTTTTCCATGAGCTAGGGTGTCGTCGAGCTTAAATCTTCGGAGTCGTTTCGCAAGCTCTGGGATGTCTCTTATGTTTCCGCCTTTCGGGTGTCGCCGCGCAAGACAAGGGTATCGTTTTCCATGAACTTGGGTGTCGTCGAGCTAAAATCTTCGGAGTCGTTTCGCAAGCTCTGGGATGTCTTTTTATGTTTCCTTTCGGGTGTCGCCGCGCAAGACAAGGGTGTCGTTTTCCATGAGCTAGGGTGTCGTCGAGCTTAAATCTTCGGAGTCGTTTCGCAAGCTCTGGGATGTCTCTTATGTTTCCGCCTTTCGGTGTCGCCGCGCAAGACAAGGGTGTCGTTTTCCATGAACTTGGGTGTCGTCGAGCTAAAATCTTCGGAGTCGTTTTGCAAGCTCTGGGATGTCTCTTTTATGTTTCCGCCTTTCGGGTGTCGCCGCGCAAGACAAGGGTGTCGTTTTCCATGAGCTAGGGTGTCGTCGAGCTTAAATCTTCGGAGTCGTTTCGCAAGCTCTGGGATGTCTCTTATGTTTTCGCCTTTCCGGTGTCGCCGCGCAAGACAAGGGTATCGTTTTCCATGAACTTGGGTGTCGTCGAGCTAAAATCTTCGGAGTCGTTTCGCAAGCTCTGGGATGTCTCTTTTATGTTTCCGCCTTTCGGGTGTCACCGCGCAAGACAAGGGTGTCGTTTTCCATGAGCTAGGGTGTCGTCGAGCTTAAATCTTCGGAGTCGTTTCGCAAGCTCTGGGATGTCTCTTATGTTTCCGCCTTTCCGGTGTCGCCGCGCAAGACAAGGGTATCGTTTTCCATGAACTTGGGTGTCGTCGAGCTAAAATCTTCGGAGTCGTTTCGCAAGCTCTGGGATGTCTCTTTTATGTTTCCGCCTTTCGGGTGTCGCCGTGCAAGTCAAGGGTGTCGTTTTCCATGAGCTTGGGTGTCGTCGAGCTTAAATCTTCGGAGTCGTTTCGCAAGCTCTGCTCTGGGATGTCTCGTAGACATCGAGGACACTCCTACTTGCAGTGATAAATTTTTTAATATTTGCATTAAATATTAATCAGTGTTAAAATGAATAATTTACAT
Source organism: Calamus simplicifolius (assembly GCA_900491605.1). NCBI lineage: Eukaryota > Viridiplantae > Streptophyta > Magnoliopsida > Arecales > Arecaceae > Calamus > Calamus simplicifolius. The sequence continues at coordinate 1,361,584 of UESW01004063.1, read as the reverse complement.
TCAATGTTCATTCAAAGACAAATACAAAAATTAAGAACATTTTTCGACAATGTCGCTAATCTTTTTGTTCAGGCCCTCTCTCAATATCGTCGCAGCTAAGTGACGCCGATAATCTCTGACTTCCTCATCACTGAAATCCAGCTTCATATCAGGATTGTCCCGTCGAGCAAGACATTCCATGTATCTCAGACAGTACAGGCCGCAATCCAGCGATCCGCTCGGTTGGCTTGGGCAATCCGAAATATCTTCTATCGGCCACTCCATTGCTTCCTTCTTATCGCAGTAGATATGGAATATGTAGCCTAGAATTGTATTTCGGCCGATAGAAGGGTGTCACGAGGGAGTTTCGGCCGAATTCGAGAAGGGGTGTCGCGGGGGTTCTCTGGACGCCACGGGTGTCGTCGCCTTAAAGCTAGGGTGTCGTGAGCTTTCAACATGGGTGTCGCGAAGGAGTTTTGGCCGTTCTCTAAATTATCCTTGGGTGTCGTGAATTTTCTCTTGGGACGACGTTAAACTTCCGACGGTGTGCTTCCCGATCCTCTGTTCTGTTCCCCATCCCTCGAAACTCAACGTGGAGGGCGGGGCGCGGTGGCTCACCGATTCGATTCCTGTGAACAACCACTGAGATGGTGGCGTGTGGGAATCGAAACACCCGCCAGGAGTACCTTAAATATGGATGGTGGAATGCCATCGATAATCACCTTTCCAGCTTGAACTAACCACAAGATGGCTTCCAAAGGCGAGGTTAGATCTACTGGCAGCCATGGCCGCCGCTGCCTAACCGTCACCATCGACGCCGAGGTTTATGCTGAGTCGCGCGCAAGCAGCGAGCGACTCATCAAGACGGCCGAGGACTACCTGGCCGTTTCAACAAAAGAGACAGAGGTCCTGCGTCGGGCCAATACCCACCTAGAGGGGAAAGTAGCGTCCCTCCAGCGTCAGATCGCCGATGCAGCGACTGAAGGAGACAAGCCCCAGTAAGGGCTAATGTATTTTTTTTTTTGGATAAATAAAATTAAATTTTAGTAACTTGGTTGTCGCGGGGATTATCTCTGTGGTCTCTTGTTCAAGCACGGGTGTCATCTCGTTAGAGCTAGGGTGTCGTGAGATTTCAACAGGGGTGTCGCGATTGATTTTCTGCCGAATTCAACTAGGGTGTCGCCGGGTTCTCTCTATGTGCACATTTATGAGACGGGTGTCGTCGCCCTAAAGCTAGGGTGTCGTGGGATTTCATCTGGGGTGTCGCGAAGGACTTACGGCCGAATTCGAACTAGGGTGTCGCGGGGATTATCTTCGTGGTCTCTTGTTCAAGCACGGGTGTCGTCTCGTTAGAGCTGAAATATTTACAGTACACTCCAGTTGCCAGGTTTTTCAACCTCTAAGCTGAAATATTTCCTGTCGACCAGACTTTCAAAGCTGAAATATTTACAAAACAGTTATGACTCTCAGAGTGTCATAACTATTTCGTTCTAAGGTAGTTACCCGCGCATTAAACGCATTAACTAACTCTAACCAGAAAAAAACTGTTGATGTAATAAAGAAGTGGGAAGAAAGAGTTTTTACTTTGTGCTGCGGCTGACATTTCCTCCATGAAGTTTTTTTACACAGATCCAGGTATCGGCTAGCCTCGAAGCTGAAGTATTTTCTTTCTACCGGGGAAGAAACAGAGTTCTTCTTGCACAGATGACAGAAAACGTAAAATGGCGCCATGAAGGAGCGAAAGGGCATTTTCGTCCGCACAAAAATTTTAAAAAAAGCGAACAGCATTAAATGTCCGTACGTTCAGAACGTTACGTCAAAGCCCAGTCCTACCGCCTGTCAGGTCATCCACGTCGGATCCACGTGGACCAATCGGAAGACGCGGTGCAGTCCACGTCATCGTTGCTGCACCGGGGCCGGTGTACAAAGTGTTTTCCTTTCCATAATAAGTTTGGATTCCATTACTTTCCTTTAAAACAAGTTTGGATTCCATCACTTTTCTTTAAAACTGGTGCCTTTTGGCACCGGTTTGAAAAACAAGTCGACAACATTCTTTCCCTGGGATGAGAAAGAAGCCACGCGAGGCGCAGGGTACATGCCAAGATTCGTCGTCGGAGTTGAAATATAACCAAATGGAGATCTTTGAATAAAAAAAAAAAAAAGAAAGGATAAACGTTAACATGAATAAATGTTTAGAACCGAGAATTTTTCTCCAGCTAAACAACAATAGGATTGTACAAATGTTTAGAACCTACCTGGTAGAGTTGAGGTAGGAGAACAGAACAGAGCCATCAGAATAGGAGATATGGGTGGCAAGAAGGACATGAGGATCTAGAACGACATCATCGCCATCAGCTTCATCGTTGACAAGGATCATCCCGACGCCTCCAGCCCTGCGAACCACCCCTCCCTTTTCAGCTCGACCATTCTGCCCTCGAAGGCATACAACTATCTTCCCTTTCGCCTTTGCAGGGTTTAAAGCTCCGTCAAGGCACAGCTGTCTGCAATTTTTTTCAAATGAAAAAGAAACAAAAGTAAACTTCGACACTCGAAAGGTACGAACGAGCAGTTGACTCCAATACATAGTTTTGCTGATTATTAAAAACTTTGCATCGATTTTGAACCGTAAGATTCCTTTTATAAAGGAATGATTTCTACGTGAGATCAAGAAGATGTATTCAGAAAAAAAAAAAAAAAGTTGGTTCTCTCTTACGCGTCTTCGGCTGCTATACCGGCTGATGTGGCTGATCCAACGCCGTTAGAGAACCGTGAAGGAAGGAAACTGACGGAGCCCCCTTTGGCCTCCAAAGGGCCCTCCGGCCACGGTAGCATTTATGCCTCATAAAGCCATGCACACCCAATTGCTCCATGGCCGACACTCCATGGCCGACAGCTCCATGGCCGACAGCTCCAAGGCCGACAGCTCCATGGCCGACAGCTCTATGGCCAACACCTCCAAGGCCGACAGCTCCATGGCCGACAGCTCCATGGCCGACAGCTCTAAGGCCGACACCTCCATGCTGCCAAGCTTCCTCGCCGTGAACAGTGCCATGCAAGTGAACAGTGCCATGCACCCTCGGTCTTTTATGGAGCCCATCCAAGGGCATGAACGGTGCCACACAAGCACTCTATGATCAAATGCTCTACGAGGGACAACCAAAAAGGTGATGTAGGGACACGCAAGCGCCGTAACGATTGGCCACGCCCTGCAGCCACCAACTCTGACAAGACACGGCCTGCAGCGCGACACGTCACATGGAGGTAAGCTCCACTGTACTGCCATCAATTAATGCTTTGATAGGTGATCACGCCCCAAGCCCACGGGTTCCAGGCATCTATAAAAAGGGTAAGAGGGACCTCGACCAGGTAACACACTCATTACACCCCTAAACGCTCATAGGGAGAGCTCCTCTCTCTGAGCCTCTCTCTCTTTCTCTTTCGAGCTTCCTCAAGCTCACGGCCATTGCCCAAAGCACTGACTTGAGTGTCGGAGGGTCCCCGCCGGAATCTCCGGCCCCCGGGACTTGTTTGCAGGCGCGAGGAGCTCGCTGGAGAAGGTGACCAGACGCTCGCAGACGCTCGAGGGCGGTGTTCTCGTCAACAGATTGGCGCGCCAGGAAGGGGGACGCGCTGAAGGAAAGAAAGCTCTGTCTCCTTGAGCTATAAGTCTCTGTCCCCTGTAAGATAGCTATGGCGGTGATGCACATGCCGGAAGTTCTTACCAATCGTGCTGGGGGGCATCCACATCGCACTGAGTGACAAAAGACCAGTCTCTCTCTCCCTGCCCCTCCTTCACCACCAATTTTAGCTGCTCTGATTAACCAGCTGGCCATCCTCAATCAGCAAGATCAAGCTTTGAAAGCAGCAGTTCATGAACTGCAGAAGCAACGCTCGGGGCCACTCAGCAGCACCCCAAGCCTCTCGCATCGCCTATGATAGCTGCACCAGTTGGTGATGTGGCTGATCCAACGCCGTTAGGGAACCGTGAAGGAAACTGATGGAGCCCTGCTTTGTCCTCTGATGTCCCTTTGGCTGATGCGGCTGATCAAATCACATGACCCACGAGATAGAGGGATCATGAACTCAATGTCACACGGTCCGGTGCACTCCGCTCTTCTCGGCCTTGGGCTCATCTTAGCAGTGCCCACCTCGACCACGGCATCGGTCTCGGCGTCGGTAATGGCCCACTTCGACCACGGCGTCGGTGACCGTCTCCTCTGGGTGGTATTATCTTTTGCATGATTTTCGGAGATAATGATGCTGTCACGCCCCCAACCTGACGCCTAGGTCGGTGCTGAGGCATGGCGCACTGCAGGGGCGGCAGTGAGCGTGGCAGACGAGGTGAGGTTCGCCATACTTGGGTCGGTGTCCAAGTAACTTGGCCGCAGAGGGTCAAGGGTCGGATGGATGCCCAGGGAGCGGGGTGTCAAGGAGCTTGGCAGTGCGCTAGTACTGCTAGGGGTCGGCATTAGGATGAATGCCAAGGGCCATGGCGCACATGCAAATCCGACCACAGCGAGGTTCCATGGAGGGAACCTCACGTAGGGGAAGGAGACCCCAACGTGACGCAACGCAGCAGGGGCAGCGGAGCATGGGGCAGGGCCACAGGCGGGTCTTTGCCAAGTTAGGCTGCGCAGACCGCGCGGGCCGAAGCGCATCAGCCAAAGGATGGCACGACATGAACGCAGGGCTGGTAGGAGGCCAGCAACATGCGGAGATAGCACGGACGCATGGCGCGCATGGCGGACATGAAGACATGGCGAGCGGTTTCAACTTCAGGACTCTCGATGGACGGTTGCAGTCATGGGGGCGGTGGCCGGAATTGCCCAACACATTGGGCCAGGAGGACGGCGTGGGGCAACAGGGCGTGCGTGGGGCACGCGCACGGCTGGCGCACACCCGGGCGGTTGTCCAACCGCCCGGCCAAGCTGCAGACCGACCAGTACATGCGCGCAAGAGGCGCGCACGACCAGCGGAGGCTGGGGGAGAGTGGGCCAAGTGGAAGTTGTCCAACCACCCACTTGGAGGAGGTTGAAGGCCATGATCCCAAGTGGTTATGGCAACCACCTTGGGTAGTGCACATCATGGGCTGAGTGGTGTTAAAGGGAAAAACGTCATTTGAAATAGCGTTTTTCCAATTGTCACATCCCCCTCCCCCTTCGGCCCAGCCCCATCCCCCCCCGGCCAGCTGACGCCCCGTCAGCTGGGGTGCTTACAAGGAACGGAAAGAAATCGCCACATGGTGTGCGATTTTAGGGTGAAATCGCCACACGGTGTGGTGATTTCAGGGTAAAATCGCCACACCATGTGGCGATTTCCCATCCAAATGAAATCGCCACACCATGTGGCGATTTCTACCATGAAATCGCCACATCGTGTGGCGATTTCATCAGCACCTTCCCTTCCCGATCGGCAGACTTCCTTTTTAAAGAGGACGCCTGTGGGCTAAACGGCCCTAAATTGCCCTTGCTCCGCCCAGATAATTGCCACCTCTTAAACGGCACCGTCTCTACCTCTTTTGTCGGATCGTGTGTACTCCGCACTTAGTTCCCATCAAGGTAGATTCACATTCCATTCTTAAACTGATTTTTATATGCATGAGATGTGTGTTTATACATTCTCTCATATAACTGATATTAATAGATTTTTTGACAAAGAAGAAAGCATGAGATGTGTATTTTTTGATCTATGTGTAGAGATGAAAATAGGGAGCATAAATAAACATGAAAAATATTTGTATTTTTCTGTATCATATGGATGCACATGGATATCATCATGGGAGATTAAATGTTTGATCTTAATATGTTCCATATGGATCTTGGGAACCAATATGTGCTAAATGCTACTAAAATATATGCATATTTAATTTTTTTTTGTTTGTAGCTGATCGAAGATAAATTTTGATCATCTTTTTTCAGATGGAAACTGTACGTGTTCTGCTATATTATGAAGAGTCATATGGAGACGTGGTAGTTCATGACACTGGCTTTAGTTTCATTCCTGCATACACTCATCCAGAACCTATTCCAACTCAGATACATGATCATCAAGCCTTTGCATATGAACAAGTACTGGAATTTTATAATGAGTTAAATTTGCATGATGGTGGATGTGTCAGTACTCCGAGAGAGTTACCCTTCAAATCTTAATTTTGGGATCCATCAATGACTGAGTTTGTTTAATACTAAAGATGAACTGAAGATAGCATGTGAAATGTATCACATCAAGAAGCATAGCACATATAATGTGGTGGAGTCGAAGAAACTATTCTGGTCCGTGAGATGTGCCTCTTCAAGTACTGCCCAACGGTGTCGTAGAGGTTGCGTGCTACCAAGTTGAAGAAGCATGGATTTTTGAGATCACAAGGTATGAAGGGCCGCACTCTTGTTTATTCAGTAATTTATCTCGAGATAACAAACATATTACATCTCAGTTATTAGCCATGCTGTTCGACACATTGTGGAGAAAGATCCAAGTGTGAATATTGAAGCTATTATAGCAACCATTGCAGAACAATTTCACTATATAGTGTCATATGCCAAAGCATGGCATGGAAAGCAAAACCGCCATATGCAAAGCTTCCTAGATACATGCTTGCACTGCAGAATGCTAACCCTGGAACAGTTGTATGTTGGGATTTCTACATTGAAGCAAGTTCTTCGGAATGGGTCCTGAATTATGTATTTTGGGCATTTCAACCATCTATTGAAGGGTTTCAGTATTTTCGCCCAGTGATTTCTATTGATGGAACACATCTTTATGGAAAGTACCGGGGAAGATGCTGATCGCGACAGGCACTGATGCTGATAATAGGATATTTCCACTGGCCTATGCAATTGTGGATGAAGAGTGTACAGCTAGCTGAAGCTAGTTTTTGCTGAGGCTTAGGAGGCATGTTGTGAAAGATAAAAATTTCATTTGTCTTATATCTGACCGACATCCTGGTATACTAAGTGTCATAGCTGATAATAAATTGGATGGGCTCCACCAAGTGCTTATCATCGATATTGTTTAAGATATGTTTGCAGTAATTTTAACTCGAGATTCTCAAATGTTCTCTTGAAAAGAGCAGTATGGAAAGCAGGGAGTGAACGAACATTAGCTTCGGAAGTTTAACTTTCTGATGGAAAGGATTAAAACAGTCAATGCAGAAGCTTGGACTTGGCTATCGGAGTTAGAGCCAGAGAAGTGGACATTGGTACATGACGGGAGCTTTCGCTACGGTACATTGACAACCAATCTCTCGAAGGTTTTTAATTGCGTGTTGAGGGGAGCTAGAAATGTTCCAATTACTGCATGTGTGCAGATGACATATCATCGTCTCGTTAAATACTTCAACACGAGACGCGTAGAAGCCTTAAGGTATGTACAAGAGAACCCTAACAACCTTTTCACTCCTCATATTTTGATTAAGGTTGCTGAAGGTCAGGCCAAAGCTAATGAGCACAGAGTAATTAGATACAACATGCAAAGAGCTACTTATGAAGTAGTGACAAGAAGGTTCAGTGAAGCTCTCAGGGGTGGAGGCAACGTGACCGTATTTGTTCATGTGGGAAGTGGACAATATATAAATATCCATGTACACATGTGTTAGCAGTGTGCCAGGAGATTGGCATGGACTCAGCGGCTTTTATTGATGAAGTATATAGTATTCGCTCCTACATTACTGCCTAGGGTGGGGAGTTCAACCCGGTACCACGACTACTGGTTGCAAACACCGATCACGTGCATACCTGATCAGGATCGTATTAGGCCGAAGAAAAGAGGAAAGCCAAAGTCAACTCGGATCCATAACGAGATGGATGAGGTTCAGCCTAGAAGAACAAGTTGATGTTCTATTTGCAAGCAAACGGATCATTCCAGATGCCGTTGTCCTACTGTAACTGGTGGACCTTCAGGATCGTAAATTTATGTACTCTTTAAGTAAAATGGCCGTTCTTGTGCCTATGATGTACTTGTCTTAGGAACAAGACTATATATTGATGCATTTATGATGTACTTGTGCCTATGACTTTCATAATTTATGGATGCATTTACTTTTTGTCATGATTGGCAATTGATGACGTGAGTTTCGATTGAGTTTCGGTCAAGTTTTGATTGGTTTCGGTCGATTTTTGATTGAGTTTCGGCATTGATTGATGTATGTCTTTCTATTTTGCATTTGGCACACAGGCAAATGCACAAAAATTTTCGGACTGAAATGAGTTTGGGGGGGGGGGGTTGGGGTAATTTCTACTGAATTTTAAGTTCCCCATATGACACAGCCCTTAGCCTTGATGCTTGAGAAAATCGCCACTTGGAGTGGCGATTTCAGGGTTGAAATCGCCACTTCAAGTGGCGATTTCCTCCAACTCCCCCTGCCGCAATATGGCCTGAAATTGCCACTTCATGTGGCGATTTTAACTCAGAAATCGCCACTTCAAGTGGTGATTTCATCCTCCACCCAGCCACGTGGCGGGCTGGCCTGAAATCGCCACATGAAGTAGCGATTTTAGGAGGCGATTTCATCCAACACTCAACCTCCAACAGGGTTGCCTAAAATCGCCAAATGAAGTGGCGATTTCAATCCTGAAATCGCAACTTCACTGAAATCACCAAATGAAGTGGCGATTTCAATTCTGAAATCACCACTTCAAGTGGCGATTTCCTCCTACTTCACAAACCTGTTCTGAAATCGCCATTTGAAGTGGCGATTTCAACCCAGAAATCACCACTTCAAGTGGTGATTTCCTCAGGCATTCATGCATCCTACCAAATGCTGAACAACCTCATTCATGGGGCGATATCCTTAGATGAAATTTCCAACTTTAAGTGGTGGTGGCGATTTCAACCTCGAAATTGACAAATTGAACTGAATTTGAACCGAAACTTGATCGAAACTCGACCAAAACTTCACCGAAACTCGACCAAAACTCCACCGAAACTCGACCGAAATTGAAACGAAACTGGACCAAAACTGAACCAAAACTCGACCAAAACTCGATCGAAATTGAACTGAAACTGTACCGAAACTGAACCAAAACTCGATTGAAACTCGATCGAAACTCGATCGAAATTGAACCGAAACTGGACCGAGACTCAAAACTCAAAACTTGACCGAATTTGAACCGAAACTTGATCGAAACTCGAAACTTGACCGAAACTCGATCGAAACTCGACCGAAACTCAATCGAAACTCAACCGAAACTCAACCGTAAACTCAACCATAAATGCCAATCATGACAAAAAGTAAATGCATTAGAAGAACACATTCTCATAAAAATTAAATTTTTCTGAAGAATTTTTACATCAGTTGTTTGAGTACAACAATCTAGAAAACCTAGGTTCCACATCCTCGTCGAGGAGGTCGGCGAATACATCCAGTCCGTCGCCTATAGGTCGCCAACGGTATAGGATCCTCATCAATCACCTGAGATACCCCCTCCTGCGTGGGGATCGAGCTAGCATTGAAAACATCATGCATAACAACATCCAAATGTGACCGAGAGACATAAGCATTCTCACTGATCTCGGCGATGTCCGCATCGGCAATGTCATTAATGCGATATGCATTGTGATCTCGACATGCAGATGTACCCTCCCCGGCATCCCTCCTTTGAGAATACTCGTGTGCTAATGGGGACCGCATGCAAGAAGGCGATGGGGTATAATGAAATGTCTCCATCATCGGATCAACATCGGCTCGTGTGGACTTCGGCACCTCCGGGTAGAGTGCTGAAGGAGCTGTGCTCCGAACGTGTTGATGCCCGACGACAGACAATGTACCATGCGCCATCACCGTCGCGCTTCTCAAAATATGTAGCCGCTCATCATCCACTGGGGCGGCTAAAGCCCGCTCGAGCTCCACAGTCAAATGTTGAAACCTCTCATGCTGCATATAATATGGCAACAAAAATTCATATGAAAGCTTATGAAGTTGAAAGAAAAAGATACCCAAAAAAAAATTTAAAAATAGTACCAGAAACTCATTTGAAGTGCCTTCCCCTTCGTAACCCCTTGTACTATACTCAGAGCGGCCTACACATATCCGAGTGATGCTCCTAAACCAGGCCATATAATCGGGTGTGCATAGGAATCCTGCTACTATAGGCTCTCCCATAATCAGATGCTGATGCCGTGCATTCCATGTTACAATATAAGTCCCGTGCACAGCATCCCATGTAGCATTTGACCTCCCCCATCGATCAATCTGATGAAGATGTAGTGACGTATCACATGGACATGGTATGGATTGGCGACATCCAAATTGACGAAGCACCCGGTCCGGCAAATGCCACTCAACTACATCAAAACATATCAGCGGGATCCGTGCCATCCAAATATCCGAACTTACCAAGAGGTAAAATAGAGATAACTATCAGCGAGTAAGGACACCATAAGAACTGCATAGAAAAAATTTAATTAATCATTAATCAACATAATGAATCGATCTAATTGAATTTCATATTACAACATGACATACCCGTTGTTCACTATCATCCAACACATCCAACTGGTCCCTATAAGCACGTAGTGTATGAGTTGGAATATTTTTCATGTTGTATCTTACGTGCCATCTATACCCCCATGGTGCACCTAAGTGCCAATCATCATCGGCATCCGAAGGTTTAGCTTCTGGAATCTAGAGTCTCGTGGGATGAAAAATAGGAAATCATTTCCATGCCCAAATCTGCATGTTCAGATAATTCAAAATGTTAATTAACAATAAAAATTACCTCGATATCAGACATAACAATAAAGTGTGTACCTGTAGCAATGGGAGGTATCCTCCGATGTCAAACTGGGTAGGGCTCGTTGCACGACATAGTGCTCTATATAAACCAGCCAGTATAGCCGATCCCCAACTAAGAGCGGCAAATGCCTCCAAGTCTTCCAGAAATGGCACGTACATCAACTTAACTAAATTACCAGAGGTATTCAGAAGAATCACTCCACCAATGATTCGAAGAAGTTGTCCCCTCATGAACTGCTGGACAACCTCATCATCCATATCTTCGTTCAAGTGAAGGTCGCGATAGAATTGATCGAAGAATGCTAAACGAAAATGACCTTTCGGAAATGCTTCGATGGAAGGTACAATACCAAATAACCTCCCAAATATAGCCTGCCACTTTGGAATTGTATGGCACAGATCTAACCCAGTAACAGCGGAACCATCAATCCTGTATGTAATGGTCTCCTCACCAAAAGATAGATGAAATGTGCAGGTCTCTTGCCGCCATCTCTCAACCAGTACAGAAATAAGGCTGACATCCAATTGAATCTGGCCAATCCGATATATGCCAAACATGCCGGCATGATCTGGTAGTACTACACTCGTGGGTGTTACATTCCCGGTGTCTCTTTCCATATATGTGCGTCATGCTGACGACATCTAAAAATCGGTAACTCTTGAAATAAAAAAATAAATGATACATCCGCATTAACATAAACACATGTAAATTAATTAAGGACCGTCGATCAATAATACACACCTCGCCCTGAAATATGTTCGTTGATCTATGCAACTGTTGCAAAGTGAGAACAGTAGGATTACGAGGCCCTGAATCTAAGACATTATGAGCCATGTCTTGATAATGATAAAAGCAACATTTACAAGCAATCAATAAACATAAAAGCAACATTTACAACAAAGAAGAAGTGATGTTATGCCACATCTACAACATATCAGCCGCTATTATCTAGATCTGAATACAATGGATCTTAATGCAAATACTAGAGCATATCATCTAATACTAGAGTTTTTGGATCTTAATGCAAATAAGATCCATTGTATTTGGATCTTAATGCATATCAGCCCCTACCCTTGGAACAGCAAGGGGCTCTTCCCATCTTCCCAGGCGTTAACCTTCTAAGGTTTCACTTTTCAGCGTAAGAGAGCAAGGGAGGGAGAAGGCGTTGTACAAGAACGCTCCCCGGTATCCTTATATAGACGTCGTGCACATGAATTGAAGGGAAGGAATTCAAAGATTTGTTCTAAAAAGGCTCAAAATTGGCTGTTCGAACAGCAAAATAGCAAAACAGCATATTGGGGCCCTATAAGGGTATAACACCTAAGTTAATTAATGATAATTTTCAACAACAACAGCATCAGTTGGCACCATCGCTCAAACAAGTTGACTGACTCACAGATTCATCTAACATCAGCTAAATTATATATGAAAAAATATTTAAAAATAAGCCCCTGTCAATATAGCAAATGCATACTAACAAGGGATGGTCGGTGAGCGGAGGAGTAAGGGGTTGCTCTAGATGATGGATCTCCGGAGGTAGGTGAGCCACGGCGGGGATCTCGGTGAGCAACAGAGGAATCGGCAAGCGGAGGAGTCGGCGAGCGATGGTGTGGCGAGCGGAGGAGAAAAAGGGCACACAGGCCCTTTAAAAAGAATCCCCCCGATCGCTGCTTTCGGTGGGGGGGTACTGTTGAAATCGCCACCATGTGGTGATTTTTGCTCGATCCCTGTCAGCATCCCAGCTGGCTGGGAGAAAACGTCATTTCAAATGATGTTTTTCCTTTTAACACCATTTTCATAATAAGTTTGGATTCCATCACTTTCCTTTAAAATCGATGCCAAAAGGTACCGATTTTAAAAACGACTCGAATGTCTTTTAGCACCGGTTTTAAAAACGACACGAATGTTGTCACTCCTGAGCTGCTTAAGGTAGACGACCTGACATCACTGCGCCTGACATTACTGCATAAGGATCTAAACATTTGGTTATATTTTTTCTCGCTTCACAGCCTGACATCACTGCGCCGCGGGTTAGTATCATCGCGGCATTCACCAAAGCAACAGGACCAACCGATGTGTCCTTCGATAGACGCCGTGTTCCCTATACCACAATGTCCGGCACCTCCATGTCCTGCCCTCATGTTGCCGGCGTTGTTGCCCTTCTCAAAGCCGCTCACCCTGACTGGAGTCCCTCGGAGATCAAATCGGCTATCATGACTACTGGTGAGGGCTTAGCTTGTGTTCGATCTTTTGGATTAATTTCAAGCACCAGCATGGCTTCTACTCGCATGAGTTATATCAAATGCGTTTGAACCTTATATTTTCGACTGTTAAATTATTAATAAAATATTTTAATTTATTATTATAATTGTTTATGTTAATTTTGGTTTAGAATTGAAGGCCTTATATAACTTTTATGTTTAGGATTATGCAATTAAGCCATGTAGTTAACTCGGAAGATGGGTTAGGTTATGATGCTTATCTCTAAGGTAGTGTTTGATAGGAAAAATGTTATCCATGGATAAGTGTACGGGATAGAATTTATCCCCTGGCTATCCCTAGGGATATCCCTTGGCTATCCCATTGATCATATCAAATGCAAAAAGGTAAATCCATGGGATAACCTTTTTTTACTCTTATTTGGAGGGATAACCAGCTATTCCTGCATTCTCTAGGGAATAAATTGAGGGGATATCCCATGGTTAACCATGGTTAACCATGGATTATCCCTTTGATTAACTTTATTCCTTGCTATCCCTTATAGTTATGGCTTTTGGGAATAAGAGGGGATATCCTCTGGATATCCTCTCTTATCCCCTATTTCAAACACTACCTAAAGGTTAGTTATTTGACCTGTTTCCTTTCTTCTATATATATATATATATATATATATATCAAAGGGTTGGATGTGGACTTAGAGTAACTCGAAGCCCATTAAGCCAACCATACTTCAAAGCAATTTGATCTTAAAATTAAAGCCCAAAATTTTTTGGATTGGGCTTGAGAGGTTACTTTACCCAGCCCAAAGTCCAAGCAAAAGTAAATCCCAAAGCATAGGCTCCTAATTAGACCTAAATGACCGAAATATAACCTAAAACCTTAAAATATAGAAGGCCTTTTAAATTTTATGCTAAATTTTCTGGTAATTATGTGAGAATAACACTTTATATCATAATAATTTTTTAAAATAGTTAGATGCAATTATTTTAAGTATTATTCATTTTCGTACAAATATTTAAAAACTAAATTATTTTTTGGTTCAATTTTGAACTCATGTAGATTGTTGTGAGTCGGTTCAACTAGATTTTGACCTGGGTCTAGGCCTAAGGCCAAGCTCGAGCCTAGTCCGAAGTCTGAAAAAAGTTTCAAGTTAGGATCGGAATAAGGTGTGGCCTGGTTTGGCCCAGCTGACTTCCAGCCTTAGTATATTATCATGGTAATAAAATGATAGTGGTTTCCCACTGCTTTGTTTAAAGGGCAAAAAATGAAATAAGATAAATTAAATTAAGTTGGTGATGCGAAGTGAGTTTTCATGATTAAACTTAATTTTATTTGTGTCGGTTTCTCCTGAACACCAGAAATAATGATTCTTATACTTTGGAAAAATAGGTTTAATTAGTTCTTCCACTGATCTAATTATCCATCAAAATTTTCAATTTATCATTGCATTTTTTTTATTTTTAATATTTTTTATGGCAAAATTATCTTTCAACATAGAAGAATAAAAGTTGCCCAACTTTCGGGAGACAAATTATCTATTGGTTATTCTTAGCTTATCCCATGCCTTTGGAGTGCAAATTATTTCTTGAGTTAAATTTTTGATTGGAATATCTTTAATAGACTTTACCTGAGAACAAGTTGTACGATAGAACAATTGATACGAAAGCCATTGAACATGTTGCTGCTGAGTGGTTGCAGTCGAGAGAGGAATTCCATGGAGCCTCTGCACCAATTGTGCCAGGGTTTGAACTTGCTGGACCAGTACGCCAAACTAATCCTGGGTGACCCGGGCCGCAAGCAGTAGAGGAGCCTCAATTGGTGATGACCGCAAGGGCATCATGTTATTTATGGGATCAGTCCTCTGAGAGATGGCCTGATCTGGAGCATCAGTAGTTGCTCTCTTACAATTGACCATTGAGGGGATGTCCTTCTTGAGTGAACCTTATATCCTTTATTTCAAGTTTAATGTGATTTGAGGTCCTTCCTCTAGCTCCAATCTGTTCATGCTGATTCTTGTTCCTCGACCTTGGGGGCAGTGCACGTCGAGATCCAGATAGCGTTATCCCATTCTGATAGACCTACAAAATAGTCCTCACGCAGGAATCGTAGGGGATGGTCCCTGCGGAAGATTCTCCGATGTTCAAGTCGGTAAGGATCCTCAGCATGCAAATGTGAGGGAAAGATTCTTGTGGAAGGAGTCATGGCCTATGCTCAAGGCTCTCATGCTTTTCTGAATGCATTCTCTAAGCCTAAGAACACTAAGCAGAGTTCATGACTCCTTCCACAAGAATCTTCCTCTCACATCTGCTTACTGAGGATTCTTACTGACTTGGGCGTCAGAGGGTCTTTCACAGAGACCGCTCTATATGATTTTTGTGTGAGAACTGTTTTGCAGGTCTATTAGCACGAAAGAACGCTACTTGGATCCCGACATGCACCAACCCCAGGTCGGAGAACGAGAATCAACAGCAACAAAACCAATCGAAAGAGCAAGGGATTTGCTAAGATGACAGCGTACTTAATTTAATAGAACATTTCTACCCCATTTACATTACATTTCTTTCTTATATTTTATTCTGGACTATTACCATGGCTCAGCTATTCTGTTGACACTTGGATCAAAGGCCGTCTAATTAGTGGCACTCATTACATAGTCTGGATTAAATTTCTCCCCTGCAATAGCTGGTACTGGTTGATTATGGTCCTTCCACCCAGCGAAAACACAGCAAAGCCTTCTGGCCAAAGTTCCTACAAGATGGGATCAACTTGTAGTGGCAATCCTCTTTGGAACTCTACAAAAGGATACGCCATGGGCGTGTCCTCCCCTTCTGATCTTCTTTTGCAAGACAGATTAATAACGTAAATGATTAATGGTTAAAATTTATTCATAATTTGCTTGTCAAAATTTGAGTATTTTTTGTCAACTTTTTTACCATTATTACGCCTACTTTACATATCTCAGATTGGACGTCATGTTGAGAGGAAAAAAATTGAATAGTTAATGCCAAAAATAAATTTAAATAATTATTAGCCACTCGACCTCTAGACTGTTACATTTAGATTGGCCAAAAAATAAAGAAGTTAGTATAGACAGCATCACTCGGATATGCCAAGAGTGATGACTGATTTTTTTTCAAAAACCATTCAATGAATACTATAACGCTGTATGCATTTAGATAATTTGCAGAAAAAAAATCATAAAGGAAATTGAGTTTATGAATTATGGACATGTTATTGTATTTAACTTGCAAACCCCTCGCTAAGATGATTGCTGAGCATATTTTATCTTAATTTCTATTTTTCTATGTGGAGAAATGAAGGGATCAGGAATGAGAGAGATTTGGTGACGGTAACCATAGGTCTAGTGGGTTGGTAATTATATAAATTACCTAAAATTGAGTACAAGAAGGTGGTGGAGAAAGAAAGCAGTCTCTACTTTGGCAAGTTCAGATCCTGGGTACAGCCTTGATCCACCACCAAATGGAGTGAACTTCTTGCATGATGTTTGATTCTGGCCCTATTTTTCATTCAAATAATATTATTTATTAAACAAGAAACTCCAAAGCAATGTGCACAATAATAGAAAATTTATGAAAAGATAAGATTATCAGCACCATAAACAAAGTTAGAACCTCAGGCTGTTTGGCATCTGAAACCCAAAGCTTGACAACACAGAAACATGTGCGAATCTTGAAGAAATTACTCCTGACATCTGATTTTATCATATTAAGCAACTAGATTGCTGTACACTTCAACATCTTACGAGGCCCTCATACATTAAAATAGGACAACACTTAACAGCAAATAATTGTTTTATATATGGAACTTATGAGCTATATGCGACAAAAAAAAAAAAAAAAACTATATAAAAGGAAGTCTATTAAAAAACTAGACACTCAAATATGGTTTCTCAAAGTCATGAAAGTAACTCCTTGCATGGAGATGCCTATGAGCTCTGATGACGTTCGATCACCGGCGATGACCGTCAGAAGGCTCTATGAAGTTGTCGACAAAGCTCGGACCTGCATAAAGTCCAGGGCCAGAGGTAGCTCCGGCGGGGACCCTCCGACGGACAAGTTAGCAATCGGAGTCATAGCCATGAGCTTGAGAAAGCTCGGAAAGAAAGGCCCAGAGAATCGAAAGGTTCCCTGAGTGCTAAGAGTCTAATCAG
Organism: Calamus simplicifolius; assembly: GCA_900491605.1. Taxonomy (NCBI): domain Eukaryota; kingdom Viridiplantae; phylum Streptophyta; class Magnoliopsida; order Arecales; family Arecaceae; genus Calamus; species Calamus simplicifolius. Next base: position 1,344,481 of record UESW01004063.1, on the reverse strand, counting down.
AATATCCTTAGAATGGCTTTAGTATGTCGAAAAGGCCTTACCTTGTTAAGGATTCTTCTTACCCTTTTATGGACCCTTGGTTTCAGTCTGGGGATCAGTCATGTAGAGTTCCATGGAAGAGAATGTCTGTTAAACTTATGGTGATTACATGAGTTCAGAGATGATTGGTGGGCCTAGTCTTATCAGACAAGCGGGCCAGTTGGTAGGTAGGCCTGATCCCATCGAGCGTATGGGATAGGTGGTAGGTGGGCCTGATCCCATCAGGTACGTAGAACAAGTGGTAGGTGAGCCTGGTCCCATCGGGCATGTGGGTCAGGTGGTGGGCGCGGCTAGCCCACATGGAGGGCCACGTAGGCACCGCAGTCCATCCGAAAGTTGACATAGAGGTTGGTGTTGCGGTCAGTGTTGGGACCGGTTTCAGCGAGGGTGGACCGTAGTGGGCCGTCTCAGAGAGATAGGGCTGCCGAGGACCGCCTTGGAGAGATGAGGCCGCCATTGAAGAGCGGAGCCACCTTGAAGAGATGGGGCCATCGAGGGCTGCCTTGAAGAGATCGCCACTGAAGAGCAGGGCCGCCTTAGAGAAACGGGGCCGCCGAGGGCCGCTTTGGAGAAATGGGGCCACCGCTGAAGAGCGAGGCCGCCTTGAAGAAACGGGGTCGCCGCTGAAGAGCGGGGCCATCTTGGAGAAATGGGGCATCTATCTTGAGTTTTGCCGTCAGTTAAGTCTGCCATTAATGCCTACGTGGCGCTACCAGCTACATCAAGCTCATCATCAAACAATTAGTTACCTCCCATCTCCAAGGGTGAAACTGTAGGGCACTTCCATGAAGAGATGGATCTAAATATACTTGACTGAAAATTGGCAGGACCTTCCAACCAGAAGGAATCATATATTCTGCCAAGAAAAAGAGTTTTATTTTTTCAAACAAAGTTATTCCTTAAAAAGCTATTCTTAAGTATTGATACTTGGAATACTAGAAATATAGTTCCTTGAATGCATGGTCATGTGAAGAGCATCTATGGAGGCTACATTTATTAGTCATCACAAGTGGGGGAGAACTTTTATATTTGACATCCTTGAGAGCCTTTCGGTGCCATTGCAACATAGCTTGTGATATAACTTTGGTGGAGGAAGAAGCAAGTGATTATAATAATGGACATAGAAAAAAGACCGGCCACACCTTTAGTTTAGCTGGATTTTATTTTTAATATAAAAATATACATATCTAAATCATCTAAGATTATCTTTCTATCCTTTTATATAGTATGAGAACTCATGCCATATGTTTAATTTTATATCAATTATATAGTGAATTATTAAGTTTAAATAATATCTTCTAACTATTCTTTTGTTATGAAACTTTGAATTATCATAAATAATATTAAAGTAAATACGATTTGTAGAATATATAATATAGAAGACACTACAGGAAAACTCGTTCGAAATTAATCATGTTAATTATGATTAATGTTGATTGGATTTAAATTTATAGCTTTAACTTGATGAAGACAATAGAGCTTGGTGTATTTTTAGTCCCTTCAATGAACTACTATATTTAAGTCAAACAAATTTTTTTTTGAAAGATATGGATAACTTTTAACCTGTTTACCATTATAATCAAAGTATAATCTTTCTTATTTTTGATAGAGCTTTAAATTTCCATTTCTTTATTCTTCTTTTCCTATAGTACTTAGTTATATGATTTTCTTAATTTTTTATTTTCCTTTTATTTACTTAATAAAAAAAGACTAATCCTTAATCTTTCTCAAATAGAAGAGAAATAATAGCAATTATAAACACCAAGAAAAAAGATGATAGTAGGGTGTTGGCCCAGATGGCAACCCAAGAGGGGGGATGAATTGGGTACTTTAAAAATTAAGCCTTTTAAAATAATTTAAACTATTGATGAGAGGATATAACAATTAATTCAAGTTAAAGCACAATAGCAAGAGAGAGAGATAAATAAACACGGCAAACACAAAGATTTTATAGTGGTTCGGTGTATCCAACACCTACGTCCACTCCCAAGCTCCACTTGGGTCCACACTATAATCTCCTCGATTACAGTCGAGTTGTTTTACAAGCTCACAACCCAAACTTGTTTTTTTCCGGGATCACAACGAACCCAGCCGGTTTTACACGGGCTCACCAGCACAAAACCCAACACACAAGCTATCCTTAGCTTGTGCCGAGGTAAACTACCTCCACTAATTCAATCCACTGATTGAATTAGCAAACCACAAGATAAAAATATGAGTTTAATACAAAACAGCTCCTTTTGAGCAGATATTTCAAAATAAAAGCAAGGTTTAGAAGGGCCTGTTTAGATTCGATTTGAGTGCAGGCTTTTCTTCTTTTCTTCTTTTCCTCAACTCCTTTGAAGTGTGGAATCGGGCCTCAGCTCAGATTCTTCACGGATTGAATGTTGGAGTTGATTTGAGCTTTTCTCCTTTCTTTGAATGTTGAAAATCTCTTGATTTGATCTTGAATGGCTCTTGGATTTTCTTCTAGACTTTCTTGGATTGATGAACTTGAGCACAGATGAAGTCTCCTTTGATTTCACTCCTTTCTTTCACTCTATTTTTGAATCTCGGATTTTTCAAATGACGCTCTGTTTTTCCTCTTTCTGAAAGATTTTTCTTTTTCTCTCTTGATTATATGTATATCTTTTGATTTGAAAACGGCCTCTCTATTTATAGACTCTGCAAAAATATAGCCGTTAGAAACAAAGAAATCTAGCCGTTATTGAAAAATCTTACCGTTGGCGCTGAGTTGGCATTCAGAAAAATCACGCCCAGATTTGTTGGAGTCGGCTCCAACTTTAGGCGAGTCGGCTCGAAGACGCGATGCCAAAAATAGAAACATTCAGAAAGTTAAGGGGTCGACTCAAGAAAAATAAGGTGTCGACTCCTGACAGTCGGGGGTCGACTCATGAAAAGCAAGGGGTCGACTCGAGAAGTGCTCAGAAAAATAACTCTCTGGTGTCTGAGCGGAGTCGACTCACACAGTCATGGAGTCGGCTCGACAATATCGGGGGTCGACTCTTGAAATCACAGGGGTCGACTCGAGAAAATCAGACATCTCTGTATACTGAGTGGAGTCGACTCTGAAACTCTAGAGTCGGCTCCGGAACGTATCAAAAATCAGAGAATTTTCTGATTGACTTTGAAATTCGTTCCAGATTAATTTTAAATCAATTTTTGACTTGAATATAATAAATTTGACATTAAGAATCAATTCAAGATATGTTCCAAAAACTCATTGATTGAATATGAAGTATAAAAATTTCTTTTTGAAAGCTTAAACATGGAGCTTGAAGCTACTTTCCAATTGATTAAAGTCATACTTAACATACTCATTGATTATGAGAAATAAATTCATTGCTCATGTAAATAAATTCATTGCATCTTTTAATATACTCATGGCTTTTGGTAATCATCAAAATCAATAAGATTGGGGCAACAATTTCTCAACAATCTCCCCAACAATCTCCCCCTTTTTGATGATGACAAAAACATTGAGTATATGCATGATTAATTAAAGAATTTATTTTATTTTCATAGTTAGGCTCCCCCTGAATGAGGTAGCTCCCCCTATGAAACTCAAATAAATATCCATTCATTCAATTTAAGCTATACACAGTTTAATGTCAAAATTCAGCATTTTCATCTAAATTGCTTTTTCATTCATTCACTGTATGTGTAATGTTTAATTATTACTCCCTTTCTCCCCCATTCAATTATTTATTATATGCATATACAATAACATTCGTTTAATTTCTCCCATGCATATACAGTCATGTATAAAACTCTCCCCTTTTTTGTTATCAACAAAAAGGTAGAGAAGCATCAAACACAATCACATTCACGATTTAAGATATGCTTTAACATGAACTGAGATTCATTGATAAATAGGAGAAGTACATTCAAACTCAGACTTCATTGAACATTCAAAACTGACTTTTCATTACATCATTGTATCAAAATGTAAAACATAATATAAATTTCATTACATTGCAAAGACTAAACATCCATTACATCAAAAATGTGTCCTTACAATTCTTGTTAAGTGATCTATAATGTTCTTCATTCCATCAGTTTGAAGCTTAACATAATCTTTCAGTCTTTCATCCACAAAAGTACAAGCAGTTAAAATCTTGTCTTGAAGCTCGGCATTGCACTTTGCATAAGTCTCACCATCTCCACAAATGTCTTTAAGTTCTTCAAAAATATTCTTTAAATCACCACTTAAAGACTCAGTAGAGGAGCTAAGAGTAGATTCAATCTTGGTGATTCGATCATCTAATGAATAGAGAGTTTCTTTAAGATTCATGAATTTATTGTCAAACTCAGTCTTCATTCTATCCTCTTGAGCATCAAGAAGACTCTTGAGCTGCTCTAACTGAAGATCCGAAAAACCAACTGATGAAGAAGATGGCTGATCAAACATTGGAGCAGGAGAAGGGGCCGGAACTGGAACAGAAGAACTAGGAGGCACAGGTGATGAATGTCTAACAGAAGGTCCAGGTGCCTCAACATCAGCGGCTCTATCTTCCAACTGACTTTTCCTTTCCCATCTACCATCTTCTTCACAAATCCCATCCTATGAATAGTAGCCAAGCTATAGTAATCAGTGTGTCTCAAATTTCTCATTGGCTCACTATCGGAAATGATTATCCCTTGGCTTTGAAAAATCTTAGTTAATATCATGCCATAGGGTAGACTAGATTTCCTCTTGCTCCCACAGTCAGCAATGTACCAAATTATCATATTCGGAAGATTGATAGGTCTCCAGTCACTATAGCATCCATAACAAAAATGTCTCTCTCAGATACATAATCAAACCTCCCAGTCTTAGGGAATAGAATCCTACTACAAATGTTATGGAGAAGCCTTAATTCCAAAGATAGTTGATTTGCATGGACTTCTTCAAAACCAACAATTTCTTTATTTAACAATCTTGATAGAGCTGGGCTCCTATCATCAGGTGAAAAGTAGAAGGACCAGACACTGGAAGTTCCAAAAGTCTTGAGAGTAAATCCACTGTCACATTTATCCTATTTCCTCTAATCATGCTGACCAATCCATTATCTCCTCTTGACAGATTTTTATAAAACTCTTTAACCAAGGCTGGGTAGGTTGGGCAATCTAAGAACATATTTTCTCCCATCCCATTTCAATTAACTGTCTTCCTACAAGAAAACCTTCTGCCTCAAATAGCTCAAAATCAACCTTTCTCCCGGTTGTAATCACTCTATCGGCTAGACGGTCTACCTGAGATGTGGCCGCAGCAGGAGAAGCACTCGGAGTTGAAGAGGATGAGGTGGAATCCATGCTCGGAGAGGGTTCGCGAGCGGGACGCCTCACCGTCTTCTTCCTTCTTCATCCCGGCCGCTCCAAGGCTAGAACCACGGGTTTTAGGTGCCATTTGATTTAGTGGAAAGGTTAATCAAGGATTTCTAAGGATTTGGTAGGTTGGGAAAATCTTTGGAGAGAGATTTTGATTGATTTGAGAAGATAGAAATGAACGAGGAGTCGACTCTGCCCTAGATAAATCGACCTGGGACCACTTCGAGTCGGCTCCCGCAAAGTGTGGGTCGACTCCGGGTAGTCACAGAAACCTATCCCGAAGTGGAGTCGACTCGCACAGAGATGGGGTCGGCTCCAGAGTTTCAGCAGAAACATGGAGTCGACTCCGATACTGACCGAGTCGGCTCCGAGACCATTTCAGAGCAAAAACATAAAGTTTCAGAGAATCTGAAATGTGTCCGGATATTGATCATAAAATTGATAAAAAATCATTGGATTTTAATAGATCAATTAGATATGAATTCTAGATAAGATTTCCTTAAAGATCAGGGATTTGAAAGAAAGAGATAGAAAGAGTTCTAGATAATTTTTCTTAGGGGTTTCAAATTCATTCTAATGGATCACAAATCCCTAACTCTCCTCTAAGATAACAGAATCTTTCTTCACTCAAGGGTTTTGTAAATATATCAGCTAATTGATCTTCAGTATTAACATAATCAAGACATATTTCTCCATTCGTTACATGTTCTCTAATAAAATGATATCTAATTTCTATGTGTTTTGTCCTAGAATGTTGAATTGGATTTTTTGTTAGATTAATTGCACTTGTATTGTCACATTTTATAGGTGTTTGTCAAGTGTGATACCATAGTCTTCAAGTTGTCGCTTAATCCATAGGATTTGAGCACAGCAACTTCCAGCTGCAACATATTCAGCTTCAGTAGTTGATAATGCAACTGAATTTTGCTTTTTGCTAAACCATGAGATTAAGTTACTTCCTAAGAATTGGCATGCACCACTTGTGCTTTTCCTATCTAACTTACATCCAGCATAATCAGAATCAGAATATGCAATTAAGTTCAATGTTGAGTCTCTAGAATACCATAAACCTACATTTTTTGTTCCATTTAAGTATCTTAGTATTCTTTTAACAGCAATTAAGTGAGATTCTTTAGGTTCTGATTGAAATCTAGCACATAGACAAACAGAGAACATTATATCAGGTCTACTAGCAGTTAAGTAGAGTAGAGATCCGATTATACCTCGATAATACTTTTGATCAACTTTCTTACCTTCCTCATCTTTGTCTAACTTGCATGAAGGACTCATTGGAGTTCCAAGGGGTTTCATTGAATCCATACCAAACTTTTTGAGTAGTTCCTTGTGTACTTGGTTTGGTTGATGAAAATCCCTTCCTTTTCTTGTTTGATTTGGAGTCCAAGGAAGAAGTTGAGTTCTCCCATCATGCTCATTTCAAACTCACCCTGCATCAACTTAGCAAATTCTTGACATAGAAGATTGTTAGTAGCACCAAAAATAATATCATCAACATATATTTGAACTACTAATAAATCTTTACCTTTTCTTTTCAAAAATAATGTTTTATCTACATTTCCTCTTATAAAATCATTTTCAATTAAGAATTTACTTAATCTATCATACCATGCTCTAGGTGCTTGTTTCAAACCATATAATGCTTTGTGCAATTTAAAAACGTGATTTGAAAATTCATGATCTTCAAAACCTGGTGGTTGTTCTACATACACTTCTTCATTTATAAATCCATTTAAAAAAGCACTTTTACATCCATTTGAAATAAGTTGAAATTCATGTGACATGCAAATGCAAGTAATAGTCTAATGGCTTCTAATCTAGCTACTGGTGCAAAGGTTTCATCAAAATCAATACCTTCTTCTTGATTATATCCTTTTGCAACTAATCTAGCTTTGTTTCTAATTACTATGCCATTTTCATCTAGTTTATTTCTAAATACCCATTTTGATCCTATAACAGAATGATCTTTAGGTCTTTCTACTAATGTCCATACATTATTTCTAGTAAATTGATTTAATTCTTCTTGCATAGCTAACATCCAATTATTATCTTTTTCAGCTTCTTCAATAGTTTTAGGTTCAATTTGTGATACAAATGCAAGATGATTACTAATATTTCTCATAGATGATCTAGTTCTTATTCCTTGAGATGGATCACCTATAATCAATTCCTTAGGGTGACTATAAGCGTATCTCCAATCTCTAGGAAGATCATATCATTATGATTAGTGTTAGTATCATCATCCTTAGGTGAATCATTATCTTTAGCCTCTTGCTCATGATCTGAAGATACATCAATATTTAATTTTTCAAGATCTTTCTCAATTATGTTTGTATCTTCCTCATCATCAAACTTTTCGGAACGAGTTGCTAAAGATTCATCAAAAACTACATGAATGGATTCTTCAACAACTAAAGTTTTCTTGTTAAATACTCTATATGCTTTACTAGTTGTTGAATATCCTAAGAATATTCCTTCATCAGATTTAGCATCAAATTTGCCTAAATTATTTTTACCATTATTATGAACAAAACATTTACAACCAAATGCATGAAAATATCTAATATTAGGTTTTCTGTTTTGCCATAGTTCATAAGGTGTTTTCTTAAGTATTGGTCTTATTAGGGCTCTATTTAAAATGTAACATGCCGTGTTTATAGCTTCCGCCCAAAAATACTTTGGTAGGTTGCTTTCACATAGCATGGTACGGGCCATGTCTTCTAAAGTCCTATTTTTCCTTTCTACAACACCATTTTGTTGTGGGGTCCTAGGTGCAGAAAAATTATGATTAATACCATTTTCAGCACAAAAATTTTCAAATAGGTGATTTTCAAATTCAGTTCCATGATCACTTCTTAGAGACACTATGGTAGTGTTTTTCTCATTTGTGACTTTCTTAAAGAATTTCAGGAATATCGAGAAAGTCTCATCTTTGTGAGCTAAAAACAATACCCAAGTGTATCTAGAGTAATCATCTACAATCACAAGACCATATTTCTTTCCTCCTAGACTTGTGGTTCTAGTTGGTCCAAAAAGGTCCATGTGAAGTAGCTCTAATGGCCTAGAAGTTGAAACAACATTTTTAGATTTGAAAGAACTTCTTGTTTGTTTTCCAAATTGACATGCATCACATATTTTGTTGTTTTCAAAATCTATTTTAGGTAGCCCTTTAACTAAGTCCATTTTAATTAGTTTTGAAATTAGGTGTGTGCTTGCATGACCTAATCTACGATGCCATAACCATCCAATTTCATTCATATTAGCATTATCAGCAATTAAGCAATGATCACTCATAGATAATTTATCTAGATCAACCAAGTAAACATTGCCATGTCTATAACCAGTAAATACAATGCTATTATCAATGGAATTAGATACTGTGCAGAAAGAAGTTTCAAATGATACTTTAAAATCTTTATCGCACAATTGGCTTATACTAATTAAGTTATGCTTCAAACCATCAACATAAAGTACATTATCTATAAAAGTGGATGGAGTTATACGGATTTTACCAAGGCCCATAATCTGACCTTTACCATTATCACCGAACGTAACAACTCCTCCTTTCTTTTCTTCAAGGGTGATGAATTCTTCTTTGTCACCCGTCATATGTCTTGAGCAGCCACTATCAAGATACCACTTTCTCTTTGATCTTTTGGCCACAAGACATTCCTGCAATAAAATCAAACTTTATGTTTAGGTACCCAAGCTTTCTTGGGTCCTTCATGGTTAGTAGCAACAAATATTGTTCCTTTTGGAACCCATATTTTCTTCCCTTTAAAATTTAAATTCTTATTTGGTTTTTGTAAATTACATTCAAATGATTTATGCCCTTTTAAATTGCATTTAAAACAAGTGATGTTACTTTGGCTAGCACGTACAAAAATATTTTTCAAAGATTTTTGTTTTCTAAATGTATTATATCCTAATCCAGCCTTATCAAAAACTGCTTTTTGACTTCTAAAATCATGTTTAGTTTAGTAGAACTTAAGGTGAATTTATCAACAATATCTTTGTATTTTTTAACTTCTTTCTTTAGAAATTCATTTTCTACAATATGCTGTTCATTTCCAAAGATAGAGTTTGTATTTGCTTTTTCAAATCTTTTATTAGATTTTCGTTTTCAGATTTTAGTATATTAATTTCATGAGTAAAATCATCCTTTTCTTTAAGAAACATCTCCTTTTTACCTTTTAAATCTTTAATTGCAAGCATCACTTCATTTTTCTCTTTAATTAAGTTTATGTTTTCAGTTTTCAGAGATTTATATTTCTTTTTCAAAATTTTAAAATCATCTACAAGTTCATTGAAGGCTTCAAATAATTCATCAAAAGCAAAATCATCACAAGGGTTTTCAGAACTTACCTCGTCGTCGTCGTTCGCCATAAAACAAATGTTGGCAACCTCTTTTTGTTCTTCTTCTTCGGAAGAAGATTCATCACTGTCGCTCCAAGTTGCAACATACGCTTTCTTCTTTTTCTTGAAAGTCTTTTTCAATTGCGGACAATCATATCTATAATGCCCCGGTTTCTTACATTCATAACAGATCAAGGGGTCTTTCTCTTTGTCCTTGTCCTTATCTTTTTCCTTTTCTCCTTCCATCTTATTTCCAAATTTCTTTTTGTGGAAGGGTTTCTTTCTCCTCATAAATTTCTTAAATTTTCTTGCTAGAAGAGCTGTGTCTTCATCATCATCCTCATCATCGCTGCTGCTATCTTCAACTTCTGCAGCCTTGAGGGCAATTGTCTTCTTCTTTTTGCTATCCTCCTCCACATGTTGCTTCATTGTCAATTCATGGGTCATAAGGGATCCAAGAAGCTCTTCCAAAGGTAAAGTGTTTAGATCTTTGGCTTCTTGAATGGCTGTCATTTTGGCTTCCCATGATCTTGGTAGTGACCTAAGAATTTTGCGAACCAAATCAGCATTAGTATAGGTTTTTCCAAGACTCTTCAAACCATTAACAATATCAGTAAATCTAGTATACATGCATGTTATGGTTTCAGATTGTTCCATGCTAAACAATTCATATTTATGCACAAGTATATTAATCTTAGATTCTTTAACTTGGTTGGTTCCCTCATGGGTAACCTCTAATCTATCCCATATCTCTTTAGCGGAATTACAGGTAGAGATACGATTAAATTCATTAGCATCAAGAGAACAATATAAAACATTCATGGCTTTTGCATTAAGCTGAGCCATCTTCCTATCATTTTCATTCCAATCCCTTTCGGGCTTAGGAACTATAGAACCATCAACTAAGTGTGTGGGTGTACTAGGTCCATTAATTATGACACTCCATAATTCATAATCTGAAGCTTGAATGAATATCCTCATTCTTGCTTTCCAATATGAATAGTTGGAACCATTAAATAAGGGTGGTCTATTTGTAGAATGGCCCTCAGCAAAACTGAGCTGGCTTGTGTTGCCATTTGGATCTTTCGCTCTTGATCGTGTGATCAATCAAAAACAAATGAGCACAAGCTCTGATACCAATTGTTGGCCCAGATGGCAACCCAAGAGGGGGGGTGAATTGGGTCTTTAAAAATTAAGCCTTTTAAAACAATTTAAACTATTGATGAGAGGATATAACAATTAATTCAAGTTAAAGCACAATAGCAAGAGAGAGAGACAAATAAACACGGCAAACACAAAGATTTTATAGTGGTTCGGTGTATCCAACACCTACGTCCACTCCCAAGCTCCACTTGGGTCCACACTATAATCTCCTCGATTACAGTCGAGTTGTTTTACAAGCTCACAACCCAAACTTGTTGTTTTCCGGGATCACAACGAACCCAGCCGGTTTTACACGGGCTCACCAGCACAAAACCCAACACACAAGCTATCCTTAGCTTGTGCGAGGTAAACTACCTCCACTAATTCAATCCACTGATTGAATTAGCAAACACAAGATAAAAATATGAGTTTAGTACAAAACAGCTCCTTTTGAGCAGATATTTCAAAATAAAAGCAAAGTTTAGAAGGGCCTGTTTAGATTCGATTTGAGTGCAGGCTTTTCTTCTTTTCTTCTTTTCCTCAACTCCTTTGAAGTGTGGAATCGGGCCTCAGCTCAGATTCTTCACGGATTGAATGTTGGAGTTGATTTGAACTTTTCTCCCTTTCTTTGAATGTTGAAAATCTCTTGATTTGATCTTGAATGGCTCTTGGATTTTCTTCTAGACTTTCTTGGATTGATGAACTTGAGCACAGATGAAGTCTCCTTTGATTTCACTCCTTCTCTTTCACTCTATTTTTGAATCTCGGATTTTTCAAATGACGCTCTGTTTTTCCTCTTTCTGAAAGATTTTTCTCTTTTTTTTTTTCTCTTGATCTATATATGTATATCTTTTGATTTGAAAATGGCCTCTCTATTTATAGACTCTGCAAAAATATAGCCGTTAGAAACAAAGAAATAGCCGTTATTGAAAAATATTACCGTTGGCGCTGAGTTGGCATCAGAAAAATCACGCCCAGATTTGTTGGAGTCGGCTCCAACTTTAGGCGAGTCGGCTCGAAGACGCGATGCCAAAAATAGAAACATTCAGATAGTTAAGGGGTCGACTCAAGAAAAATAAGGTGTCGGCTCCTGACAGTCGGGGGTCGACTCATGAAAAGCAAGGGGTCGACTCGAGAAGTGCTCAGAAAAATAACTCTCTGGAGTCTGAGCAGAGTCGACTCTTACAGTCATGGAGTCGGCTCGACAATATCGGGGGTCGACTCTTGAAATCACAGGGGTCGACTCGAGAAAATCAGGAATCTCTGTATACTGAGTGGAGTCGACTCTGAAACTCTAGAGTCGGCTCCGGAACGTATCAAAAATCAGAGAATTTTCTGATTGACTTTGAAATTCGTTCCAGATTAATTTTAAATCAATTTTTGACTTGAATATAATAAATTTGACATTAAGAATCAATTCAAGATATGTTCCAAAAACTCATTGATTGAAATATGAAGTATAAAAATTTCTTTTTGAAAGCTTAAACATGGAGCTTGAAGCTACTTTCCAATTGATTATAGTCATACTTAACATACTCATTGATTATGAGAAATAAATTCATTGCTCATGTAAATAAATTCATTGCATCTTTTAATATACTCATGGCTTTTGGTAATCATCAAAATCAATAAAATTGGGGCAACAATTTCTCAACAATCTCCCCAACATAGGGTAGATCAGGTTAGGAATTATTTATTTGATAACTAGTGCTGCTCTCTGAAGACTTTTAGTTTTTCCCTGACTGCTTTACCAAACCACCTAAGACACCATAAATAACATGTATCCAAAAAATCAAAAGCAATAGGTTCCACAAAAGAATAAGTGCTCTAAGTTATGGTTGTTCCATAATTTATTTGACACAAAGGGTCATTCTGGAATATAGATGTCTCTTTTATATCAAGAAATAATTACGGCCATTTAACTTTCATGACCTACTCTATTATTTTCTTATAAATAAATCAAAACTATTAATATAGAAAAAATATTTGACCATTTATCTTATGTAACCTACTAAACTGGCAACAACATAAATCCTTTTTCTTCACTTTGAGTCCCTTCTTAATCAGAGCACATCATTTGCTATCATTATCATCTCTTTTAGTTTTCTATCAAAACCATCGTTTCCTTCATCGCCATAGCTATTATGTTCTCTATAGCTTTACTAATTCACTATGCAATAAAGTGTATATCTTTCATTTTAAAGGGTATTATTGGAACCCCTATCTCTACTACCTACTGCATCGCATCGTAGTAATGACCTTTGTAAGTTTTTTCATGGACTTCATTGGACTAGTTTTATTCTTTGTTTCTTATCACAAACCCTATAATAATCGAAGCCTTCACATTAAAGGCATGTCCCATTATATGCGTACATTAGAGCATTCTCGTTTATCACATTAAGCCCATAAAACTCACTATTTTTGTGCATGTCGCATGCATATTATCTGCTAATAACTAAGATCATTTTTAATATTTTTTCTTTTAAAAAAATTAAATACTCAACTCAATTCAATTTAACTCATCTAAGCTTTTTCTCAACTACATGAATCTGCTTTCTTCTTAATAGATTTATATTTTAAGAGATCTAACAAAGTTTTAGGCTGATTGATGGTTATCTAACATAATCTTTCTTCTTTATCCGAATTTAGAATCATAGTAGCAAGCTACGCGAATTTGAAAGAAAACTGAATAATTTTTTTAATATTTTTAAAAATAAAGATGTATCAGTTGTAAAATTCATGAACAAAGAATAGAAAAGTTAATATATATATATATATATATATATATATATATATATATAATAAAATCCGTACTAGTCTAGAAAACCTCTCGATCCCAATGCACTTTAATTTCGCAACGATTCTTTCTGCCCTCCCTATCATTGAAACAAACTTGCGAAGATATCACCTTCTTTTTCGTCGGTCATACGCTCCATAAAAACTTGTCAATTGCCAAAAGAAAGGTCAAAAAAGACTTGGAAATTGGAAGCGGTGGTGAGGTCCATGAGTCATCATATCAATCCATAGAACCCATGGGACGTTTTTTTTTAATTTAAATTTTGCAAGAGACATGATCTCCATGGGAGTTTCTCACAGCCAAAGAATTCTCCCAGCGCCTTGGGTTCCTCATTAGTAGCTTCAATCTGTATTATCCATTGAAGTGTTGCAACACCAGAAGCAACCAGCTTAGCAAAGGAGTTTTATGGTAAAGCTATGAAGGACTACCTGCATCTATCAACCAATATGAAAAGGTGTGCAAGTTAGAATTTTAATGAATCTATATTGTGAGGATTTTGTAATTAACAATGACAAAACTCTGTTGAGCACATGCATACTTCATTAGCTACTTTTGACATATCCTAGCATTTAGTAATAAAAAAACGGTAAGAGCTAGAGTAGAAAACAAAAAATAATAACAAAAGCAATCTTTTTTTGGGGTCAGAAGTGATGTGAAATTAATCTTTCCATTAATAACTGAGGTTGGTCTGGGGATGTGAAAGGTGTTTCGATATAGGACCTAGCTTTAATTGGATTTTATTTAGGAAGAAGGCACATTCGAAATTTGTGAAGTATTGACATCACTAATGCTATCACTAAGATTAGTAAGTTAGTACAATAGAAAATAGAACCATGGCTTTATGGTGTGAAGTTCCTCCAAACAAACCAAACATCCATGTATAGAAATTCCGAGAGGTTTATTCAACATTTTGAGTTGAATTGTAGTCACTTACCAATTTTTCACATGAAAATCTTGGAAAGAGGTGTAGTTTGCATGATACACATGAAAGGTTAGATATTTGAAGGTTGAGAGAGGGCCTCACCTACGTTGTGATGTAGCATTAAACTTCTGTCAACCTGATGCAAGAGAACTGGAGATGATTTCATGTTATGGTGCAACTTAAGGAGACCGAATATGGGTTTCTGAGGGGCAACCACCAGAACACTGGCATAAATCCATGAATGATCAGCAGTTGAATTATTGTAAATTGCCAAGATTGAAAGAAAGGATCCAAAAATGGTTTATTGCTTAGGACACTCAAATTTTGGTCTCTGTAAATGACTGGGAGAAACAAGGGGTTGACTATCATAGCGTCAACTAAATGAGATTACCTCTTAGAAGCAAGGGTACAGTCAAGATTGTCGATCTAGGAACTTTCTACAATACAGTAGAAACTTGGTGATAAAGAGAGGTTTCCATAAATGTGGCAAACCAGGATACTTGTAAATCAATAGTGCAGAAGCTTAAAAGCAGTTATAGTTGACACCTAGATACTCATAAATAACCAAAGATGCAAGGAGAAGATTCCAAAAGGTACTCTATGGTTGAACTTCTATATTGCATGAATAAGAAATTTCAGAGAAGTGATCAGAAAGATCACTAGATTTGATGGAGAACCCATATGACATCTGGTTGAGGTGCTCTTTTTTTTTTTGAAACCAAATACTTTTTTAAGCTCTGCAATGTGACACCACCCATTAAGGATGTTACACCAAATTACTAGGGCCAAATTCCATAGTTTGGGCCCCGAAACAGGCAAACAAACCTTTTCTAAAAAAAGATTGTAACTGCAAATATCTCTCAATCTAGGAAAAATTAGGTGAAGTGGCTGGAGACAAAGTTGATATAGAAGCCAAGATCTATCTCTTTTAGGATTTTAATTTTTTTATAACTATTTTCACCGATCATGTTTTAATTCAAGAAAGCTGAACTTTTTTTAGTTAGAAGAGAAATACGACTCAAATTATGCAAGATGGACCTCACTAATATAAATAGAGGCCTTGTATCTCAGTTTATATTTATTAATAAAAAAAGAGGAACTAAACCCTATCTTTGCTAATTTTTCTATGTTTTAAGTTTACTTTCAAGAGATACAAGCTAATCAGGTTGGAGGAATTTCTCCTCTTTCCCTCATCGAATAAAGAAGAGGGTTCACTAATTGAAATTAGAAGTGAGTTTAATTGCTGGAGAAAAAATATTTGACTTGACAGAAGAGTTATCAGCTCATTACAAATCAAGAGGAAGTCTTACTGACTTTAGAGGAATTTTAAGGGTTAAGAGGAAGTCAGTGACACAGAAAGATTGTCTTAAAAGAGCAAATCAATACTATGCTCCTAAGGGAAAGGAAGTAGCCTGAGAGCAATACGAAGGACATGAATTGATGCCATGATTTAGTGATCACCCTTTTTAAATGTTTAAAAATGGCGACCACTGTTGGGTTCTCAATGATGCAATAATACTCAAAGTCAATACTTTGTCATTCACAAATGTAAAATTATGCTTAGAACATAAAATCGATGAAATATAACTTTGCAATTGAATGATTGATAAAATATAACCTTGCAATTGAATGATATCTGTTATTCATAAAAAAATACTGTTAGAAGATCTGTATACTTTAGTCCTTTTCTCAAACAGATTCCTTGATATGCATTATAATGACTTCTATGCCTGTGTCTTTGCAAACAGGAAAAGTCATTACTAATTTAGTGTAAATTTGAAAAAATTACTGCACAGGATAGAGTTGCTGCATGGTATTTTAATTGATGCGTTGTTATTTTGGAAAGGGAAGTAAAGGCTCTTCCTATTCTCAAAGACTTGGCATAGGATAAAAAGTTGTAGCAAAGTAAGATGCATAAAGCCATTGCTAGATAAATGAGCACCAAGACAGATGTCTACATATGCTCATTCACATAGATACATGCAAGCATGCATATGTATTTTTATATGGGTATATATTTATGGAAAGTGAATCAAGAACATGCAAGGATATCTGCAAATTTCTCGTGTAATGTGTATGATATCCAAGCTGCCTTGCTCCAAACCTTTTTACAGCAACTCTGTAATTTTCTGCAGATCAAACAACTACAGATGCATTTACATCAAGAAAAGGCTATCCGATTTATGCTTGAGAAGGCAATTGGTCGAGCTTCTAGTACTTTGTCTCCTGGACATCAGCATTTCTCTGCTCAGGTGTGATAGATGCCATATTGTGACTTTTTAGCTGTGACATCGTTAAATGGATATCTTGAATGGTATTAAATAGGTGTAAGAGTAGCTTAGAATCATAGAATTCAAACTGATTCACCAAATGTTAGATTAATAAGATTTATGATAAGAAATATTTTTGCTGTTGTTTCAGCATGTCTCTATTCTACAGGTCATGGAAAACAAAAATATCGTGGATATTTTTTGCTTGCTTCAAGTTAATAAATTAGATTTGTGGGTCAGTTTTATAGTTATATCTACCTTTATAGAGGTATTGAATTGTTGGTACATGTAAAGTACAAAAGGCAATGGTTTTAAATGTTATTTGCCCACTACTAAATCAACTACGCTTGTGGACTTCATCCTTTTAACCTTTGAAGTTCTCCGGCAAATTTTGAGGGTTGAATTCTCCTTTCAATTCTCATAGTAAAAGTCCAGGTTGAATTTGTTGTCCAAGTTGAATTTGTTGATGTACATAATTATTAAAATTGTAGCTATGGTGTGTTGATATAATTCTTCAATAGTTTGTTTGTTGCTTGAAAAATTGCGCATGTCTACATTAATTGATGCTTTTTTCCCTTTGACTCTATGTAAAATGCATTTGATAAGTCCTTTTGAGGCATAGTTTAAACTTCCCATGTAACTTTATTGTAAGGCATATTAACATGCAATTTAGGTGTGACTTGAAGTAGGCATTTGGTTCAACTTAAATCCAACCTGAGTCTGGACTAGGTATTGTATTGGTACTAGGAGTGAATGTGGAGTGAAAATATCCATCTGGATTGATTTTATATTGAATCTATAGATATATGAATACATTTTGGAGCATCCAACTAATATTTATATGTATATTCATATTCATGGAAAAATGAATACGGATAGAATTATGTCATCCATATTTGAATATCTTATTTTCTTTGTAATCCTATTTAATCTTAAATAGAATTTATGGACTTCTAAGAAAAGGCTTCAGCCATCATGCTTTTTATGATTTTTTTTTTTTTTTTGGAAACAAAGCCTTAGTCTCTACTGTCTAACTCCACTATACAGCATCGTTAGGCCCTTTTATCCTTCTACAGTTGCCTTGGAGTTGGGATTATTTAAGGCACTACCTGCAAAAAGCCAAAAACATAATAAAATTTGCTTTTTTTGAAAAAAAGTAGCTCAACATGGCATAGACTTAATATATTTTACTTGGTGATATTTTTGATTTAGTGATCATAATATTTAACTATTGGGTTTATGCCTATATTTATATCTATACTTCTATATGTGATTTATAAACATATTTGTTTTAAATAAATATGCATATGAATTTTTGTGCCTGATAATAGCTATATCCACATCTATATTCCCAAACAAAAACAAAAACAAAAATGGATATACTGATATCTGTCCGTTTCAATCCATTTTCAGTCTTATTTGGTGCTGCATTTGCTCAGTATAAATTTAGGCTGCACCCAAATAGATTCTTCCTTGCAATTTGTCACCATTTAAGCAATAGGGAAAATAGGGTTTTCATTCCTTTGTCAAGATTATTGGAAGCACTTGGTTCAACAAAATCCATGCTCAGATGTCAAAAAAGCTCAACAGATGGACCTGAGCTATGCACCCTACCAACTGTTGTGAAACTACAATGAAAGGCGAAATGCTCGAGATATGCACTGTACTTGACAAAAAGAGGCCCAGAAAAGATAGCTCTGGTATCATGTAACTAGTGCAAATGTTGGAATGTTGGAGTGCAGCAATCCACTTTGGGAGGCAACAGCTAAATGGCCAACCAACCAGATTTAACTTGGTCGGCATCCAAACCAGATTTACTTGGGAGAGGTCTAGTGTTCAAACCCTAATGATGGCATCCCCACCATATTTCTCACTAAAAGAGAGAGAGAGATGAGCTATTTTTGTTGTTCAGTTAGGAGCTATCAACTCACTGAAAATTAATAAAATCCAAATGAATGTGAGTTTACAATGCAAAACGTATGTGACAGAGGATGATACTTGTAGTTGGTGCACCTTTTCATGCAAGTGCTTTGTTTTTCAGTATTGAGCTTCTCATAATTATAATGGTAACTAATTTGATCTTCCAAGAAGGAAAGATTTTTCTTTTTTTTTGTCCATTAATTTTGCATTGTTATTTAATTTTCATTGGGTTCTTTCCTAGATTTTGCAATACCATAATATGTGGTGACCTAATTTTCTTTACTGCTCTTTAAATGGATCTGGGATGGACATAACTAAATAACTTTTTGTTCATTCCAGACAAAGGAGCTTATTGCAGAGATCAAGGTTCTTGAAGAAAAAATAGAAAATCGCGAGCAACATGTTCTTTCTCTGTATAGAAGTATGTTTGACCAATGCATTAGTGGGTCATCATCAGCACAAAGTTCATGCATGGCTTCTCCTGCTCACACCAAAGGCGGAGTAAGGAAGCACCCAAGCATCATATCAAGTGCATTTTGTTTCTCAAAGAAGTTCCCCTTGCAACCTTTCCAGCTTCTGACTTCCATAAAAGAGTCTGGGAAAAGCAATCGGTTGGTTAAGCCCAAGGTCAGACATGAATCACTGTCAAGTGAAAACTTGAATATTGATGTTGGTGGCAACTCCTCAGATCCTAAGAAGGTAGGAAAACATATGACATACCATTGACTCTTACTGTACTATGTTCCACTGCTGCTTGTAACTAGGGATATTTCAAAAAGCAACCACTATTTAATTGATGATATTAGTGTATTTATCATTTTTAGCAAGATTTAATGTATCATGTGTTATGCTTGTATAAGTCAGCGTATTATTTACCTCCAAATTCAGCTCATCTTGGTTCAATCTTTGCATCTGTTCACTTCTTTAATAATCATCTCCAACCATTGAATCTTCTCCATGTCAACCTTTCAAGTCATTTGGCTAATGCCAGAGGCTGATGAAATATTTGATCGTTGATATCGATTTGATATTAAGCTAAGGACTCAATGTTATCTTGGTCTGTTTTTGCATAGGACTTCTGGTTGTAATACAAAAAGGAATAAAAAAGGTACATGGAAAATTTGTAGCAATAAAAGGATGTAGTATATCTTTCTCATTTTTAGGAACAATGATGCGGTGAAATCCATTTCAAGCAGTTGAACAATTGTTGCTTGCCAACAAGTGCAGATGCATGATGAAATCGTTGCTTCAGATATAGTGCTTAGCTTCTTGATATTCAAGCTTCCTTGCAAGAACAGGTTCATTGTTTCATTCTTCCAAACAACAAATGTTGCTTTGAAACTCGACATCAGCTCTAGTACTAGGATTATCCATCAATAATGTAGCATAGGATTGGTGTTCGCCATTGTGATAGTGCCACATAGCAATTGGAAGCTTCAAAACTATACTGATGTGAGATAGCTTTACAATCAACCACTTGTTTCTAGGGATATATATTTTTGCATGTTAAGAAAATAAATCAAAGGATACATGAAAATCACACTTTCCTGCTTGCCTGCATGGAACTGACATCCATTATAATGTCAAGGACACAGAGCCTCTCATTATGCTTTGCAAATTCTTCTTCCGTCTGCAATGCATCTGGCCATTTTGAGACCTGTAGGCTCCATAACACATGAAATAGCTGATAGCAAGTGCATCATTGAAAGACAGGAAGGTATTGTAATCATAAGAATTTGATAAATGACTATTAATGCAAAAGCCCTTTTAGTCCTATAAACACTCCATATCAGAGTGCTAGTTTGAAATCGCCTGTCGGAGGGGAGCCTAATTTTGCTAGAGGTCTTATAGCTAGTCTTAATTTCTAATTATCTTTTCTGGGTTCATAAATCTCAGTTTCAAAATTCTATAAGTAAACAATTTATTTATTCAAATAGATATGGCTCTAATATTTGATATTTTTTCATTCTTGACTAGTTTCCAACTGCCAGGCGGAATTACTTGGCTCGTACTCTGAAAGATCATCTCTGCCAGTGTCCAAGTAAAATATCTGAGGAATTGACTAGATGCATGGCAGCTATTTATTGTTGGGCATGTACTGACTCATCTGGAAAGCCAGAAAAAGCTCGCTCGCCCTTCTTGTCAAGATCATCTACCAGTGTTATTCTTCCTCGAAGAGTTACACTGCAGATGAGCAGCAATGGTCTAGCAGATCCACTGTGGAAATATCTTCAATATCACTGGACAAGAGCCAATTTTCAAGTGCATCTTATGCAATAAATAACTATAGGTTTGAACAGCCTAAAATGTCTAATCTTTCTTGTTGAATTTGTAGGTTGATGGTGGAACAACTGGAGGGTAGATGTGAGTGATAAGGATATACAATCAAGTTGAGAAAGTCAAGGAAGAAAATCAAGGGAATTGTTTGGCAGTTACTTTGATAAGGATATATAATCAAGTTGAGAAAGTCAAGGTAGAAAATCAAGGGATTTTCATTTACTCAGAATTATTTGGCAGTTACTTTGATAAGGATATACAATTAAGTTGAGAAAGTCAAGCAAGAAAATCAAGGGATTTTAATTTACTCAGTTTAATTTGTTTCCTTTTTTTCTTAGTAGTCAGTTTCTTTCTTTTGTGCTCATATAATCTGTATATATACTGCCCATATCAAGAAGAACGGCAAGATACATATTTTCTTCATCCTATTATCTCCTTCATGTTATCAGAGCAGCGCAGCGGAAGCATGATGGGCCTATAATCCATAGGTCCCAAATTTGCTCTTTGATCTCCAGCAAGCCTCTCATCCCTCTAATTCCAATGGCTAATGAGAATATCCAAGTCATCATCCCCAATGCCCAAGAATCTACAAAACCGCTAATCATGATTACTTTCCATAACTCCATTAAACTCACACCCACCAACTATCTTTCTTGGAAGACCCAAGTGGAAGCCATTCTCATAGGCTACAATTTACAAAAATTCATTGATGGGTCCCACCCTGCTCCTCCACCCACCATCACCACCAACAATGTTATTTCTATTAACCCTGCATACTAGACATGGCTACGTCAAGACAAACTATTATTTGGAGCACTAGTCGACACTCCTTCAACCTCTCTAGTTCCTCTCATCAACCTCCTATGAAGTCTGGCAAGTCCTTGCCAACACCTATGCTCGCCCATCTCATGGCCATATCAAGCAACTCAAAGATCATCTTAAAAATATTACCAAATGTTCTCAATCCATTACAGACTACATGCAGTCCATTAAAATGCGGGCCAACGAACTTGCGGCTCTCGGTAAGCCTCTTGACCATGAAGATCTAATCAAAAAAGTACTTGAAGGCCTTGATGACAATTATCAGTAAATCATTGATTCTATCAATGGCCGTGATTACACCATCTATTTTGATGAACTCCCTAAAAAACTCATCAACAAAGAACTGTCACTCCACAACAAGACAAGTCCCTCACCTCTACCGGCATCTGCTCATCTTACTAATGTTCGCTCTACTCCATGGTCCGCTACCAATCGGACTCCTCGGCTCCCTGAGTTCACATCCATACCCACTCAAGATATCACAAGAAGTTCTCTCAGCAATACTCGAGACAATCGTTCTCCTGCTCGTCCATTCCTTGGTCGTTGCCAATGGTGCAGTACTCAAGGTCATGTAGTCTCCCGCTGTCCTCTCTTCCGACAATATTTTCTGCATGCGCAACCACCTCCTCGTCCTAGCATCTCATCACAATATCGACCACCGTCTCCGAGGCAAGCTCAAGCGAACGTTGCAACCACCATTCCCTCCAACACTACATGGCTACTTGACAGTGGTGCCTCACATCATGTCACAACTGGCCTCAGCAATCTTGACCTTCACAGTCCTTATGATGGCATAGATAAAATTATGATCGGCGATGGCTCTGGACTCCCCATATCCCACACTGGTTCCACTTCTCTTACCACTCCCTCTCACTCCTTTACCCTATCTAATGTTTTATGTGTTTCTATCATGAAACGTAATCTTATTTCTATTTCTCAATTTTGCAAGTCCAACAATACTTCCATTGAGTTCTTACCCTCTTCTTTCCATGTGAAGGATCTTCGCACGGGGAAATCCTTTTGTAGGGTCGGACTAAGGATGGTGTGTATGAATGGCCGCTCTCCACCACTCAGTCACCTTTAATCGCCTTTTCCAGTGTCAAGACCACTTTGTCGAGTGGCATCATAGGCTAGGTCACCCTTCTTTGTCAATCTTCAAAAATATTATATCTTCGTTTAATTTAGATGTCTCTCATCCTTTCAATTTCAATTTTAATTGTAATTCATGTCAATGCAATAAAAGTCATAAATTACCATTCTCTCCTTCTACTCTCTCCACTTCTTCACCACTTGAAGTTATATTTACTGATATATGGACATCACCAGTCTACTCTGTTGATATCTTCAAATACTATAATCTCTTTGTTGACCATTTTACCAAATATATCTGGCTTTATCCCCTTAAATGCAAATCCGACATGCATGATGTCTTTGTGCGCTTCATGGCTCTCGTCGAAAAATTCTTTAATCGTTCAATCATAATTCTCTATTCTGACAATGGAGGGAATATTAAGCTCTCTCTTCATTCTTAACTATCAATGGGGTCTCTCATCTTACTTCTCCACCTCACACTCCTGAACATAATGGGTACTCTGAACGTCGTCATCGTCACATTGTCGAAACGGATCTTTCTCTCCTTACCCATGCATCTATGCCTCTATCATATTGGCCTTTTGCCTTTTCTACTACTGTCTACCTCATCAATCGCCTTCCTACACTAACTTTAAACAACCTTTCACCATATCTTAAACTCTTTGGCACATCTCCCAACTACTCCAAACTTTGAAGTTTTGGATGTCTCTGCTATCTTTGGCTTCACCCATACACTTTTCACAAACTTGAGTCTCTCTCATCTCCTTGCATCTTTGTCCGGTATTCCCCTACTCAAAGTGCTTATCTCTGTCTTGACACATCCACTGCTTGTCTATACACTTCTCGACATCCGCTTTTGAGTCCATTTTTCCTTTTGCCACTTCTCAAACTTCTCTTCCTTGTGCCACTCCATCCTTCGTTTCTGAGTGGTGCTCTAGGACTTTACCAGTCATGGCTACACCATCCTTAAATGCCAGCTCTGCTCCCCACAGAATCTACCTACACCAGTGCCCACCAATCATTCTAGGAAAATCGAGTGCGACCTTGCTAGTGACCTACCATCATCGCCTCCTCACAATGAACCTAATCAACCTTCCGACCCCTCAGCCTCGCCTTGCGTTATAGTCACTCGCTCTAAACACAACATTCATAAACCAATTCAAAAGCTTAACCTTACTGCCCAACTCCAACCATCTACCCTTGAACCTACCAGTGTTACCCAAGCCCTCAAGGATCCTAAGTGACGCCAAGCTATGTCTGAAGAGTTTGATGCTTTAATTTGTAATGGGACATGGGAACTAGTGCCATTTCATCCCACACAAAATTTGGTTGGTTGTAAGTGGATATTTCTCACCAAATATCTACCTAATGGCTCCATTGATAGGTACAAAGCTCGATTGATTGCTAAAGGCTTCCACCAACACCCTGGAGTTGACTACTCTAAAACCTTCAGTCCAGTCATCAAAATACCACACTTCATCTAGCTCTTAGCCTTGCGGTTAGTCAAAGTTGGTCACTCAGATAACTTGATATCAACAATGCCTTCCTTCAGGGAACTCTCACTGAGGATGTGTTTATGTCTCAACCTCCAGGCTTCATTGATCGTGATCTTCCTCATCACGTCTGCAAGCTACGCAAGGCTATTTATGGTCTCAAGCAAGCTCCCCGTGCTTGGTACCATGAGTTGTGCCAATTTCTTCTCCAATATGGCTTCACCAATTCAGTTGCTGACACCTCCTTATTCATCTTCAACAATCATTGCACCATTTTTATCTTCTAGTCTATGTCGACGATATCATCATCACTGGGCATAATGTCGAAGCTACATAGGCCTTCATTCAGCAACTCTCGCAATGCTTCTCTCTCATGTATCTTGGCCCTCTAACATACTTGGAGTGGAAGTCACCTCCCACAACAATGGTCTTTTCCTCAGTCAACGCAAATACATAGCTGATCTCCTTAATAGAACTCACATGACTGAAGCCAAGCCTGCTCCTACACCACTAGCAACCAGCCCGACTCTCGCTTTACAATCTGGGACCCCACTATCTGATCCGACCGCATATCAAACAATTGTTGTGAGTCTCCAATATCTCTCACTCACTCGGCCTGACTTGCCTATACGGTGAACAAACTCTCTCAGTTTATGCATCAACCAACTAGTGAACACTGGAATGCGGTCAAGCGTCTACTGCGGTATCTTTGTGGTACCTTAGAGCACGACATCACACTCCGTCGGACCTCCCCACTAGCACTTCATGCCTTTTCAGACGCTGATTGGGCAAGTAACAAAGACGATTTCACCTCCACTAGTGCTTACATAGTCTATCTGGGTCACAATCCTATTTCTTGGAGCTCCAGGAAACATCGTACTGTGGCTCGCTCTTCCACTGAGGCTGAGTACGGATCGGTGGTCTCCATAGCTGCTGAAATTCGATGGATTTGCTCTCTCCTTATAGAACTGGGTGTCACTCTCCCCCAACAACCAGTTATTTATTGTGATAATGTTGGTACTACAAATCTTTGTTCCGATCCGGTCTTCCACTCGCGCATGAAACATGTCGCTCTTGACTATCACTTTATCTGAGAACAAGTTCAAAATGATTTACTTCGAGTGTCACACATCTCTGCAGCTAATCAACTTGCCGACGCTCTTACCAAACCTCTTGCTCGTTCTCAGTTTGACTCTCTCAAGGTCAAGATTGGACTTGCTCCACGGCCATCCATCTTATGGGGGCATGATAAGGATATACAATCAAGTTTTCAAGAAAGTCAAGAAAATCAAGGGATTTTCATTTGAATTATTTGGCAGTTACTTTGATAAGGATATACAATCAAGTTGAGAAAGTCAAGGGAGAAAATCAAGGGATTTTAATTTACTCAGTTTAATTTGTTTACTTTTTTCTTAGTAGTCTTTCTTCATATAATCTGTATATATACTGCCCATATCAAGAAGAATAATGAGATACATATTTCTTCATCATATTATCTCCTTAAATGAGTGTGTTGGAAAGCAATGCCAAGTTGGCATTTTGGGTCAATATCTATAATTCTCTCATTATGCATGTAAATCTCAAATGTATTACAAACTAATAAATCTCAACATATGTCTTCGATGTAATTTGTATATTTAATCAATTACTTATTTTCAGGCATACTTGGCTTTTGGAATCCCCCATGGTTCTCTAAGAAGGATAGCTTTGTTCCATAAGGTAATGAAAGACTATTTTCATGCCATAATCCAGAGCTCTCTTAAAGCAATATGTACCTTCTCTGGATAAACTGGATGTGGCACTTGTTGGGCCTGGTGTGGTGCTATCAAGGCCCAGGTGGGCTAACTTGTATTGGGCTGGGTTTGAGTCCAAGGGTTGAGATTAAATCAAGTCACGGGTGTACACGGGCTTGGGGATTAGTTTAATCTCATTGGTTTAGTCCATGGGAGTTTTTGTTGAGTCTGGGCCTGGCCCACTTCGTGGATGTATTTAAACTCTAGTCTCTAGGGTTTGGATGGAATAGAGAACATATTCTTTCTCCCAAAAATTCCCTTCTCTTATCATAGGGCGGCAGCCCTTTCTTTCTCCTCCCCATCTTCCTCCTTTTCAAGAAGTAAACCTAACAGGATTAGAAATCCTTAGTTCTAGTTCTTGTTCAATGGGGAATCCCATTGCTATTCATCAAGGTCTAAACCCTAACA
Organism: Calamus simplicifolius; assembly: GCA_900491605.1. Lineage (NCBI taxonomy): Eukaryota > Viridiplantae > Streptophyta > Magnoliopsida > Arecales > Arecaceae > Calamus > Calamus simplicifolius. Next base: position 1,317,824 of record UESW01004063.1, on the reverse strand, counting down.
AGTGGTATCAGAGCCAGGTTCAAGAAGTAATCTGGAGGCCTTCAAGGAGTTGAAATAATTTCAACAGAATCTCGTCAAGGTACTTCTCTATTTTATAAAATTATTTTTGTGCTATTTTTGAAATTGGCCATGGGGAGTAGCATAAAAATAGAGGTTGAGAAGTTTGATGGAAAGGGAAGTTTCTCCATGTGGAAAGTCCGGGTAGAGGACCTCCTTGTGCAGCAGGGTTTAGATTTGGCTTTGGAGGAAAGGCCAGATGGGATGACAGACAAGCAGTGGATTTTATTGGAGAAGAAGACATGTTCAATGATTAGGGGCTGTCTGGCGGATTCAGTCCTCTATTCAGTGCTGGAGGAGAAGACCCCGAAGGGACTCTGGACGAAGTTGCACACCCTCTATATGGGGAAGAATATGTGCAACAAGTTGATGTTGAAGAAGCGCCTCTACAGCCTTCGGATGTCAGAAGGTGGAGATGTGCTGGGTCACATCCAGATATTCGACCAGATGAGCAATGAACTTCTGAATGTCGGGGTCAAGATGGAGGAAGAAGATAAAGCACTTCTGCTTTTATGTTCAATGCCCACGTCTTATGACTCATTGGTCACAACACTGCTCTATGGGAAGGAGACATTAATTTATGAAGATATTGTCTCGGTGCTTCGGACGAATGAGCAGAGGGAGAAGATGACCAAGGAAGCTGTTCCCCAGGAGGGTCTATCAGTTGGGGAAAGGACAGGCAGAGGTAGGGGCAGGGACAGAAGTAAGTCTGGAGGACGATCAAAGTCCAGGAAAGGAAAGAGAGAGCTGAAGTGCTATAAGTGTGGAGAGGTAGGACATTTTAAGAAGAATTGTCCTAAGTGGAAAAATCAGAAGGGAGAAAAAGGAGGATCTGAGTCAGTGAGTACAGTTGCAGATCAGGAGGTGGAGGATGATCTCTTGGTTGTATTAGATGATCACAGGCACAGCACAGAGATGTGGACCTTGGATTCAGCCTGTTCTCATCATTACACTCCCAACCGGTCGTGGTTCAGTACTTACACAGAGGTTGAGAAGGGGAATGTGACTCTTGGAGATAATCACCCTTGCAAGGTGGCAGGTATTGGCACAGTGAGGGTGAGGATGTTTGATGGTATGGTGCGCACTCTTACCAGTGTGAAGCATGTCCCAGAACTCAAGAAGAATTTGGTATCACTGGGGTACTTGGAGCGGACTGGATACAGCTTCAGCAGTCGTGCCAGGAGTGGAGTTCTGAACATCTCCAATGGAGCCATGGTGGTGATGAGAGGGAGGAGGCTGGAAAATAATCTATATAAGATGGAGGGCTCTGTGATGACTGTGAAATCTGAGGTGGCAGCTGTGGAGCAAGATCCCCGGGATGTGTACAGGATGTGGCATTACCGCCTGGGCCACATGGGAGACAAGGGGATGAAAGAACTGAGCAAGAGAGGTCTGCTTCCAGACTTGAGTAGCGGAGATATGGAGATCTGTGAGCCTTGTCAGATGAGAAAGCAGAGGAGAGTACAGTTCTCAGTCAGCACAGCTAGGAGTGCTGAACCCCTGGAGTTAGTACACACAGATGTCTGGGGACCAGCCCCAGTTTCTGCAAGGAATGGGGCCAGATACTTTATGACCCTGATAGATGATTTCTCAAGGAAGTTGTGGATCTACTTTATGAAGGAGAAATCAGAGGTCTTCACCAAGTTCAAAATCTGGAAGGCTGAGGTGGAGAAGGAGCAGGGTAAAAGTGTGAAGTGTCTGAGGTCTGATAATGGCGGGAAATACACCAGCAGGGAGTTCCAGATTTTTTGTGAGGAGTGGGGCATCAGAAGGCACTTCTCGGTGATGGGAACTCCTCAACAGAATGGGGTGGCTGAGAGGATGAACAGAACACTATTGGAAAAGGCAAGATGCTTAAGGCTGCAGGCAGGGCTTCCAAAGATGTTCTGGGTTGACGCAGTAGATGCAGCTAGCTACTTGGTCAATCGGTCACCGCACACCAGGTTAGATGGAGACATTCCAGAGGAGATATGGTCTGGAAGGAAGACAAGCCTAAACCATCTAAGGGTGTTTGGATGCACAGCATATGTGCATGTTGGAGCTGGGGAGCGGAGTAAGTTGGATGCCAGGTCTAAGAAGATGGTGTTCCTAGGCTACCCGCGAGGAGTCAAGGGGTATCGGCTATGGGACCCCTTGGAGAAGAAGGTTGTCATCAGCAGAGATATAACCTTTGATGAGAGCTCAATCCTCCAGAACAGAAGTGGCATGGATGCACAGCAGGGACTACAGGAGGTAGAACACGGTAACACTAGTCAGACAACCTCCTATACAGTTATGCCATTTGCTAGTGGACCAGGAGGATTTGAGATTCAGGTGGAGAGGACTGACAGAGGGGGTAGAAGCCAGGGAGTTCAGCAGGATGCAGCTGGACAGGGGACTGATACTGGGATCGCACAGCAAAGGCCCAGGAGGAACGTGCGACCACCAGTTCGATACGGCTTTGAGGATTCGTTGTCATATGCCCTGGTGACAGCGAATGGAGACCCTTTCACCTATGAGGAGGCTATGGAAAGTCAGGATAGAGATAGGTGGATCCATGCTATGGCAGAGGAAATGCAGTCTCTTCACAGCAATAATACGTGGCAGGTGGTCCAGCTGCCACAAGGAAAGAAACCCATTGGTTGTAAATGGGTTTATCAGCGCAAGGAAGGAGCTTCAGAACAAGAGGGTATCAGGTATAAGGCAAGACTAGTGGCCAAAGGATACTCTCAGAAAGAAGGCATCGATTATGGTGAGATATTTTCTTCAGTTGTCAGGCACACTTTCATCAGACTATTATTGAGTATTGTAGCAGCTCAGGACTTGGAGCTGGAGCAGATGGATGTGAAGACAGCATTCCTCCATGGTCATTTGGAGGAGAGCATCTACATGGAGCAGCCACCAGGGTTTAGAGAACCAAGATCAGATGGGAAAGTCTATTTGCTGAAGAAATCTCTGTATGGGCTGAAGCAGTCGCCGAGGCAGTGGTACAAGAGATTTGACACTTATGTTAGGAGCATTGGACTTTCCAGGTGTGAGTATGATTCTTGTGTGTATGTTAAATCTTTGGATGATGGGTCTAGGATGTACTTACTCTTGTATGTAGATGACATGCTGATAGCATGCAAGAGTAAGAAGGCTGTACAGGAACTGAAGATAGCTTTGTCTCGGGAGTTTGAGATGAAGGATCTGGGGCCAGCCAGGAAGATCCTAGGGATGGAAATCATCAGAGATAGATCCAAGGGTGTGCTGCATCTGAGTCAGGGTGGCTACATTAAAAAGATTCTGGAGCGATATGGGATGAAGGATGCCAAACCGACAGCACTACCTTTGGCAGCACATTTTTCCTTATCGAAGACCATGTCACCACAGACTGAGGTGGAGGCTCAGGAGATGGAGAAGGTACCATATGCTTCTGGTGTTGGGAGCCTTATGTATGCCATGGTGTTGTAGGCCAGACATAGCCCATGCAGTGAGCCAGGTGAGCAGGTTCATGGCGCACCCTGGCAGGGAGCACTGGCGAGCACTAAAGGGAATCTTCAGGTACTTGGTAGGTACAGTTGGGGTTGGTATTTGCTATGGACAGCAAGAAGGTGCTGAGAGATCCAACTTATCCAAGGAGGCTCGTGGGCAGTTATATGGGTATGTGGATGCAGACTTTGGTGGAGATGTGGACACTAGGAGATCCACAACAGGCTTTGTGTTCAGCCTGTTTGGTGGTCCAGTATCGTGGAGATCATGTCTGCAGCCCATCACAGCCTTATCTACCACGGAGGTAGAATACATAGGTATCACAGAGGCAGCAAAGGAAGCTCTTTGGCTGAAGGGCTTGATGCTGGAGATGGGACTTGATCAGAAGGTTGTCCAGGTGCATAGTGACAGCCAGAGTGCTCTGATGCTTGCGCAGAATGCAGTCTATCATGCCAGGACGAAGCACATTGACCTCAGATACCACAGGATCAGAGAGCTGGTGGAAGATGGTGAGGTGGAGCTGGTGAAGGTATACACCAAAGAAAATCCAGCAGATGCACTGACTAAGGTTCTTCCACGGGACAGTTTTCAAAAGTGTATTTCGTTGTTAAAGCTGATGGACACAGTGGACGTGCTGAGGCCTTGAAAGCACCAAGGTGGAGATTGTTGGGCCTGGTGTGGTGCTATCAAGGCCCAGGTGGGCTAACTTGTATTGGGCTGGGTTTGAGTCCAAGGGTTGAGATTAAATCAAGTCACGGGTGTACACGGGCTTGGGGATTAGTTTAATCTCATTGGTTTAGTCCATGGGAGTTTTTTGTTGAGTCTGGGCCTGGCCCACTTCGTGGATGTATTTAAACTCTAGTCTCTAGGGTTTGGATGGAATAGAGAACAGATTCTTTTCTCCCAAAAATTCCCTTCTCTCATCATAGGGCGGCAGCCCTTTCTTTCTCCTCCCCATCTTCCTCCTTTTCAAGAAGTAAACCTAACAGGATTAGAAATCCTTAGTTCTAGTTCTTGTTCAACGGGAATCCCATTGCTATTCATCAAGGTCTAAACCCTAACAGCACTGTCCCACCTAACATCTTCTCATGATATTTATTTCTTCATTAGCCAAGAAGCATATGATCTTGTTTTTCATTTTCTTCCATAAGAGTCAAGATATGCAGATGTTTTAATTCTTCAGATCCTGAAATTGTTGATTTTCTTTTAGTTGAAAAACCTCAATTTCAAAGTTATTATCAAAGCTGTCTTGCATAATTCTTATGTATAATAGCACGAAAAGGTCTCTATATACTCCTAAAGATACATTTTTAACCTATAAATAAGCACCATCATTTTTACAATTTGAATGGAAGCTATAACTAAATGGCTAAATTATTTCCATACCTAAGTTATTAAAATGATATTAAAGCCATATTTTCTATTATTTTTTTTCCTACTACTTTGCGTGAACTGCTTATGACTGAAGTCATATTAGAAAAATCTTTTTGATGTCAACTTTCTTTTTCTTTCCTTTTTGTTTTAACCACTAGATTGGTTCCTCTACATATTACCGGCTGCTTATAATATTGGAGGACACATCATCACTGCCAATTCCATAGAGCATTCCATTTTGAGCTGTCGTACACCTCGAATTGGTCGTGTAAGTTCAATTTGTTTCATTTATATGTTCGGTGAATTAACTTCACATAAACTATAACTGAATATATTATCCATCTTCAATAGAGACTATATCCAGCAAGCTTTATTTCCATTTGTCTATCTTGTGTTGGGTCATTGCATCAACCATAGTTTAATGGCAGTCTTTATCATGACCTTGAAGGGAAAAAAAATCTCAGACCTTACCTGGCAAAGTATTTCCATACCGTTGGTCATATCATTAGAAAGAGACACTTATATCCACATCTCTCTAATTCTTTCAACTTTCCTTTAGTGGTTTGAAACTATGCTCTCAAACGCAATGAGGAAGAAATCTGCAGAAGAAAAGCAGCTCCTTGTGTCAAAATTTGGTATCAATGATTCCCACCCACTTGTTCTGTTTGCCCTATGTACTGGAGCCGCTTCTGATCCTATGGTAATCTTCAGCTCTTTCAGAAAACTTCACTGACTTCACACTCACAAATCCCTTAAAACACCTCTTGTCATGATGCAGCTGAGGGTCTACACTGCAAAAAATGTTACAGATGAGTTGGAGAAGGCCAAGAGGGAGTTCCTTCAAGCCAATGTGGTGGTCAAGAAATCAAGGAAGGTTTTCCTACCAAAGAGCCTCGACAGATATGCCAGAGAAACTTGCATAAGCTTCGACGATATTCTCATCTGGGTGTCTCAGAACATGGATAAGAAGTTGCAGGAGTCAATCCAGAAATGCATGGATTCAAAGAACAAGAGAAAGGCCTCACAGGTTATTGAAAGGTTACCATACAGCACAAGATTTCATTATGTCTTTGGGAAAGACTTAACAGAAAAAACCTTGGTGGGTGTAAAATTCTTGTCAAATATTCAGGTGTTAGTAACTTCTGTAACAATTCTATGGGCCCCACTGCTGCTAATTGCGAAGATAGATATCAAACGCTATTCTGTGTACATATTCCTTAATGTCCCCTACTGCAGTCTAAGAGACACTTCATCTCAGCTACAACTCAATTTTGTAATGAATTATCCATTCTCCGAAAGTTCGATCTATGCCTGTGTCAATCTTTATATCCAGGATTTTAGACTATATATTTTAGGGGTAAAGCAAGGTAAGAACAATGCATTGTTTTTATGTAGTTTTGAAGGGGGGAAGAAGAGAGAGAGTGTGTTTTATTTTCTGGATCATTACAAACCTGCTCTCTTGACTAACACAACACATATTTACATGTGTTTTGACTTATATCATCTATATCTATTGCCAATACAAATACATTTAAGCCAAATGTATGTATTAATTTAATGATAGGAGCTTAATGATGCATTTAAGTTCAAAAGGATCACATCTCCCAGCCTGCTCAGTATTATCACATTTGTTTCCTGATGATGCCCGATCATTAATAACAGACGTTAGAGGGTTCCGTGAAGTTGTTGATGAAGCTCTTTCTCAATGAGAGAACTGCAAGAAGTCCCAGACCCTTCGACGGGCAAGTTAGTGATTGGGGTCACAACCGTAAGCTTGAAAAAGCTCGTAAGGTATGGGCTCAGAGACTGGAATGTTCTCTGAGTGTTTTGAGTGTGTTAAGTGAGTCTTACCTTGCTTAGGATCCCTATTACTCTATTAAGAACCCTTGGTTTTTATTTGGGGATCAGCCATCTGCAGTAGTCTTTACCAGAAGAGGATGGTGAGTGAGAAATTGGAGCCTTGATTTCTGCATTGCCTTAGCATTCTTATTGGATCATTAGTGGAAGAAGGCTGGTCATGCATGATCGACTACAAATTGGGATTTAACTTTTAAACAAGAATGAAAATTTTGATTTTAGGTTGCATTATGATCATCTAGTTGGCCTACATCAAATAATTTTTCGAGCTGAAGGGAATAATTTCATTGCAAAACTGATTAATAGTCAAAATCTTAAAAAAATATATTTATCGTGAAAAATAAAAAAATGAGGTAAATACAACCTTAAAACATAAATAAACTGGACTAGTTTGCTAGCTTGTGTCTGCTGTTTTATAAATATGCATGCAGTACAACATTATTGATATAATTGCTTATAGGCATTCATTATGGGAACCCAGCATGTATGATGTTGCACAAGGAACTCAGATATTGTTAAAGGAACACTTTTTGTGTCACCAGAGCTGACCATGAGTCTCCATTGCAAAATTTTGTAGCTTTACTCTCTGGAGTTAAGGCTACAACGGTTATAGTATGTTAATTTTGCTAGGTTTCAGTTTGTGTCAAAGCTTGTGTAATTTTTTTTTTTTGAGTTCCAATGATATACATGTAAAACATGTCAATGATGGTGGGTTCCAATATATTTCAAAGCTAGGATAGACTTATATATGTGTTTTTACACAATAATTTGAGTTGCCGACCTCCATACTTGATATATAAGTATTGATATTTTAATAGAATACTCGAGGGAATACAAAACAAAGAATGTATCAGCTGTTCTTGGCTGAAGCTAAACACATTACCCTGTAAAGAAGATCTCATGGTCCTTGTTACACCGATTTTAGCATGATGCTTTCATTTTTAGTAGCATCTCACTTTACTGCATGGATTTCTTTCCTGAATCTTATAAACATTTATGTTTATGAATCAATAATGGGCTTGGAAAGGTAAAAGGGATAATAAAGAGATGAAATATGGCCCATGAGTGTGTTGGTGGGTATGTCGGCAGATGGTGGCTACCTAATGAATCAGACTGAGGCTAGAGTTTCACTCTATGTCCTTAAGACAATTTCATCCCGCAATGGTGCTTACGGTCAGTATGACGATTGTCTCCCAGGATACAACAGTCTCCTTTTGATGAAAGCAGCACTACAATTCACCAAAACTTTCGAACCAAGAATGCTACTCTCTTTTCAATGCACTATTGCTATACTATCCTTAGGAAAGTATGCAAATGCCTAAGAGAGAAGAAGACTAGAATTGATTCAAATTGAACTCAATTCGGAATGGCTTGGGATGATTGAAATGAGAGGGTCTAGGGTCCTATTTATATGTTTTTAGGTGCCCCTTGGAAGCAACCCTACGAATTTAATTAAATTTAAATTCTATTATCAAAGGATGTGAGGGTTAAGGGCTTATCATCCTTGATATGCCCTTTAGACATCGTGATCTTCAGATCAGGCGATTGCGTGTGCGCGTGCGCCCTTCGCACACGCGCGTGCGCGAGGGTGATGCTACGCATCACCCTTAAGCTCTCCACTTGTGGTGAGCCTAAGAAACTTAAGCTTCAGGAGGTGGTTTCCATATAAGTGAACCTTCCTTTCTTGATTTTTTCGATATGGGACTAAATGTCCCCGCAATTTCTCATTCACACACATAAGGCAGTAATGGGCTTTCAAGGCCCATTAGGGTATTTAGGGTCTATTTTGTCCCATTACCCAACAGAGTGCACCATTGTCATGAAGCTGTGCCTTTCTAGATGGCTGTACGATAAGGATTTTGTTGAAACTAATCTGGATGGCCAAATAAATGTGATGTGAAAACAGGTTGAACATAATAAGACTTGTCTTTGTATTCTTGGATGTTTTTTTAAGCTAATCTGGATGGCCAAATATGATGTGAAAACAGGTCGAACATAAATGGGGCTTGTCTTTGCATACTTGGGTGTTTTTAATGGTTTTACAGGTCTGTTTTTTATCCCGTCAATTACTTCATTAAAATTGTATGAGTATTGTGTGTAATCAAGCAATTTCTTATGTCACTACAAGCACAGTGCATTCCATTTTCTTAATAGGCTGGTATTGGCATAACATGGCTAGAATTATTTATACCTCTATAACTTTATGGTAAAACTGTCACCAACGTTTCCAAGTAGAATGTTTTCCATAGCTGCCTAACTAATTTGTGGACTTATTATGTGTACCTTACCCGGAATATAAACATTTCAATTTGTTGCAGGGATACATCCATGGATTATGGTGATAATGATTTTCCAAGCCAGAATCTTCAACTAGTTGAAGAGGACAGCAACAAATTTCCTCCAAGCTTGAGGTCATTTGGTACATTAAAATTTGATTTTGATGAACACCTCCAAGTTCATTTGAGGTTTGACAATTTAGTTGAACCGGACGTTTTACTTGGCATGCAAAGTCAAGAAAACAATTGGATGAAGGACTTTTCACCAGGAAATGGTGCAATAGAATTTAGTTCAAGTGCTACTGAATCTTGCTCCATTTCTAGACATAACAATGTGTGGTCTGAGGCTACATCCTCCGAGTCTGTGGAGATGTTATTGAAATCTGTTGGAGAAGATGAGATGGTAAACAAAAAAGCTTTCATTAAAGATTCAGATGTGCATGATCAATTGAATGGGGCAGATGATAAAATGGATCCCTTGACAAGACAAGATGATTCCCAAAATTCTCTCATGAGTGATATTGCACACCCATATCCCACCCTACCATCTGATAAATCTAACAGTATTCTTTCAGGGTTAGATGAGGATGCATTTAGGGGTGAGCCTCAGGTTGAGGGTATGTCTCAGACATGCAAAGTTGAAAAATCAGAAAAAAGACCTGGACAAAGTTTAACTATGATGGAAAGGTTGTTACTGAGCAACACATTGCTGATAAAACTTCTGATGAAGTTATTGAAGAGTTCTTTGAGACTGTTCAGAGTGATGATTGTTTAGATGATGCATTAGCGAGGAAGAGTGCACCTGATGATCATGGTCGTGCTTCAAGTGCAGGCACTAAAGCAATAACTGAATGCAGGAATACTGAAGATGAACCTGTAGCCATATCCATTGATAGATCTGGAATGGATGCTGGGAAGCTGAACAATCAATTATTCTCAGAGAAAATAATGGAAGAAAACAAAGAGGTTGACATGCTTGAGAAATCAGAAGGTCTGCGAACTGATAATCTTCAGAAGGTGTATAGTCAGATCACATGCAGAGATGATCAAATGAATGATCAGCATTCTGAAGACCATGCAGTTGAGAATGATTTTTGTAGCATGAAGGATTCTTCATGTTCAGATCCATCTATGGATTCTTTGGTGTATTTAAATGAAGGGTGCAGTGAGTTTGTGTTTGCGGCGAACTCTGATGGATTATTAGAAGCTAATTGCTTACCAGGGTAAGGCCTTGAACAAAGATAACGAGACAGGTGATGAAGTTGTGACACGTGTGAATGAGATGTCTTCTTTAGAGGTGGAAAGAGATAGGAAAATTGAGAATCATTCTGTTGAAGTTAGCAATGAAAATATCACCAAGGTATCTCTGGATGCATCTAAGAATGTTGTTGGCCATGATGAAACTGGATTTCTTTCAAAAGACGATGATCTTCATGTAAGTACTCTGCCAATTGAAAGCAAAGATAAAACTGATTTTGAAGAAGAAAAAGAACTTGTTCCTTTTAAGGAAGTTGTTGAAGAAAAACAGAATCTTGAAGGCCAGTTATCTGACAAAAACAACAATGATTCTCATGAATCTAAACCCACTGTTATAGAAAAGAAAGTGGAGGATCAAGAACTTAAAGATACTACCGAGAAATCAAGTGTTTCATTGCATGCTTCAGAAGATGCTTCTTTGAAAGAATCTCCTTCACCTGCTTTACAGTGTGATGCGGAAATAAGGGTCTTGTCTTCCACTCATGACAAATCAAATGAGATGAAGAAAGCAGGTACAGCAGAGGTTGAGTCCAATGATGACAGTATGATTCCTCTGGATATTTCTGTTATTGGGAAGAAATGCACAACACCATCTGTTGGTTCATGTGGTACATGCTGTAATATTGACACTTCCGATGTTACTGAGAAGATGGATGGAGAGGCCTCATTTACAACCCAAAATGCTGGCATGACAACACATGGTTCACCAGTCAGGAAACTAATTCAGGATGAATCTGGTAAACGTTGCCTTTTCCCTTTCATTTCGAATAATTTTTCTTTTTGGTAAGTGGTTTCATTTTTGAGGCATGATTCTTCATATGTGGAACTGATATGCATGTGCTTTTGATCAGTCACTGATCCTGCTACAGTTGGTGTCAAGTCAACTTCATTCAATAATCCCCCTGTTCTCCACCAATCATGTTCTAAAGATGCTCTTGTTGAGGATGTGGTTGTAGAACAGAAAGTATTAGCAGTGTCGCCTTTATCTTCATCGGAGCACATCCATTCTGATAAGAATGATGTGAAAATCTCGGCATCAGCTGCAAAGAGTATCTTAGATTCCCAATTATCAAGTGAGCCAACTGCAGTGGCTGATGCAGGCCTGGATGGCTCATCACCTAGTAAAATGGTTCTGGATGACTCGGGTAATTTGATATGTCATTATACTAAATATTATTCATCATGGTTAGAGTTAGAAGTTTAATTTCTAAAATGATGGAAGTTATTCATATTATTCGTTGAACAACACCTGGCCTTGTTTGTGAGTTTTGTAATCTGATTCTGATGAGCATAGTCTTAATATTCCATTGTAACCTGCAACTTCTTTCTTTCCCATGAAAAATTCTGTTTCTATAGAATACGAGGACAAACTTGTGTTTTGTAGTTAACTTAATTGTGCTTTGACATTTTAACTGGTTTGAAGGGACCCATGTTTTCCTCTTCTTCCTAGAAGGAAAGAATGCTGAGTTATCAATTTTTTCTCCCTCTCAAGAGAATGAGGAAACAGTCTTGATTAATGTTGGAAGTGCCATAGGTTGGTAACGAAGATCTTACTTTAGATCACTTGGTTGGATATGATTGGGGTGGTGGGGCTTCAAGGGGGGGGGGGGATAGTATCATCTTAGTTACTGTGGTAGGAAGTGATTCTGCTTCTTTTTCTTTCTCTCATTTAAGTATATTTGTTTGAATATTTATCTCAACTCAACTCATCTAAGCCTTTTTCCAACTACATGGGGTTGGCTACATGAATCTGCTTCCTTCACTCTGCTCTATTCAGGACCAAGTCGACATTTAAATTATAAATAGTTATATCTTTTTTAATTATTTCTGTCCATGTTAGTTTAGGTTTACCTCTACCTCTATTTTTACCATGAATTGTTAAAAGATCATTCTTCTAACTGAAGCATCTAAAGGTCTACATTGTATATGTCCAAACCATCGTAATCGATTTTCTCTTATTTTATCTTTAATTGTGGCTACTCCTATCATTTCTCTTATATGTTTATTTTTAATTCTATTTTTTAAAGTTTTACCACATATCCATCTTAAAATCACATTTTTGTTACATTTAATTTATTTACATGTTGTTTCAATATTGCCCACACTTTGTTCCATATAGCATAGCTGGCCTAATAGCAGTTTTATAGAATTTTCTTTCAATTTTAATGGGATGTACCGATCATACAATACTCCTAAAGCACTTCTTCACTTAATCCATCCTGCTTTAACTCTATGATTCACATCTTCACCTATTTCACCTTCTTGCTGGATAATTGATCTCAAATACCTAAATTTTTTATTCTTGATATCTCTTGGCTTGCAATTTTCATTGTTTCTTCATTTGTATTTCTACTCCCACTAAAATTACATTTCATGTATTCAATTTTATTCTACTAATCTTAAAACCTTTAGATTCTAAAGTCTCTCTCCAAATCTTTAGCTTAGCATTTACTCCAGATTTAGTTTCACCAATCAACACTATATCATCTGCAAATAACATACACCATGGGATATTATTTTGAATATGTTTGATTAATTCATCCATAACTAATACAAAAAGATACGGACTTAAGGCAGATCCTTGATGTAAACCTACAGTAATTGAAAACTCACTACTTTCTCCTATTGTTGTTTTAACAATAGTTATTGCTCTATCATATATATCTTTTATCAATTCTATGTACCTTTTGATAACTCCTTTTTCTCTAAAATTCACCATATTATTTCTCTAAGTATTCTATCATATGCTTTCTCTAAATTAATAAAGACCATATGAAGGTCTTTTTTTTTTCTCTATATCTTTCCATCAATCTTTTTAATAAATAAATAACTTTTATAGTCGATCTCCAGATATAAATCCAAATTAATTATTTGACACCAAAGTTTCAGCTTTTAATCGATTTTCTATTACTTTCTCTCATAATTTCATTGTATGACTCATTAATTTAATCCCTCTATAATTTGTACAGTTTTAAATAACTCTTTTATTTTTGTATGCGGTATTAATATGCTTTTTCTCCAATCATCCATTCTTTTAGTTGCTACAATCTTGTTAAATAAATTGGTTAACCACATGACTCCAATTTCTCCTAAGCCTTTCCAAACCTCAATAGGGATCGCATCTGGTCCTAATGCCTATGCATTTTTTATTTTACTCAAAGTCTTTTTAACCTCAAGCATGCTAAATCTACGAAAAAATTTATGCTCATTTGTTACTCCTAGATATCACATCCTTCTACCCTTAAATTTATCAAATTATTTGTATTTAATAAATTTTTAAAATAACTTTTTCATCGATCTTTTATCTCTTCTTCTTTTACTAAGACTTTTTCATCTTCATCCTTAATACATTTAATATAGTCAAGATTTTTTTTTCTCTTAGTTTTACTAATTTATATATAGTCTTTTTACCTTCTTTTGTATTTAGTCTATTATATAAATCATCATAAACTTTAAGTTTGGTATTACTTACCGCTTTTTTAGCTTCTTTCTTTGCATCCTTATATTTTTTAAGTCTTTCTTCATCTCTAGCCTCTGCCAAATTTTATAGTTGTTCCTTTTAAGCTTGATGGTAGCTTAAACTTCCCGTTTCACCACCAAGTTTTCTTTTCTACTAGTCTTACTCCTTTTGATTTTTCTAAAACTTCTTTTGCTATATTTTTTATGCATTTAGTTACTTTTTCCTATATTAAGGTGGATCGCTATCATAGTCATTACTCTTACTAACTTTTCTTTAAATAATTCTAGCTTTTTTCTTTTAAATTTTACCATTTAATTTTTGAATTAATAGTTTTACGTTTTATTCTAGATTTCATTTTTATCCATATGTATGCTACCATTATCCTATGTTGTGAAGTTAAACTTTCTCCTGAAATAACTTTAAGTTTTTGCATGTTATTTTATTTATCTTTCTAGTTAAGAAAAAAATTATGACTTTTATTAGATCCACTTTTAAATGTTATTAAATATTCATCTCTCTTTTTGAAATAAGTGTTTGCTATTGTTAGATCATATGCACCACTGCAAAATCTAATAAGCTCATGCCAGCTTTATTCCTATCGCTAAATCATATCCTTCATGTACCATTTCATATCCATCCCTCTGTTTACTACATGTCCATTAAAATCTCCTCCCAAATATATCTTTTCTTCTTGTGGTATTTCTTGCATTACTTCATCTATGTCTTCCCAAAATCGTATCTTAGTTTGTTGGTCTAATCCTACTTATGATACATATGCACTAATTATGTTAATTATATTATTCTTAATTATAAGTTTTAGTGATATAATCGATCTTCTTTCCTAGTTATCTTAACAACATATTCCTTAAAATTTTGTCTACAATTATTTTTACTTCATTTCTATTTTTATATTTTTAGTGTAATATAATTTATATCCTATATTCTTTATTTTTTTAGATCTTTCACCTACCCATTTAGTCTCTTGTAAGCATATTATATTTACTTTTCTCCTAATCATAGTGTCCACTATCTTCGTAGTTTTACCTGTTAGTGTTCCTATGTTTTATATTGCTACTTAAGCTGACTATCATGGACTTACTTCTTTACCGGCACTTATCCATAGTGCAGGAACCCTTACTACTTATCATCGCACCCAGATGCCGGTGCGGCACCCCTTGCCCATTTTTCGAAACATCGGAGGTAAATGCAACGTGTCTCTTAACAGAGACGTCCTAGCTCTTCGCATAGTTTGATTTACTAGATTCATGTTTTAAGGGTTCTAACGGAGTTTTACACTGGTTGTCAGACCTAACGCAACCGTCCTCCTTTACCTGGGTTTGGGACCGGCCTTGGCGGAGTTGCTTGT
This sequence comes from Calamus simplicifolius, assembly GCA_900491605.1. NCBI lineage: Eukaryota > Viridiplantae > Streptophyta > Magnoliopsida > Arecales > Arecaceae > Calamus > Calamus simplicifolius. The sequence continues at coordinate 1,302,727 of UESW01004063.1, read as the reverse complement.
TTGAATATTTATAAATCTAAAATTTTTTGGCTGTAATGTCTTAGTTACTGTGGCAAGAAGTGATTCTGCTTCTTTTTCTTTCTCTCATTTAAGTATGCTAGTTTGAGTATTTATAAATCTTGAAAGTTTTGGCTGGAAGTCAGGATAATGGATTATGTTTAAAACTATGTTGCCTTCTTTACAGCAGAAACTACTAAGAATGAGGAGAGGCAGCCGATGCCAGTATTGTCATCTGCACAGGAGTCTTCTCCTGGTACTTGCCATAAAGGATAGCAAAATAGCAAGGCTAATATACCTCCAGGAGATATCTGTGATAGGCAGAATCTTGTTGTGGAAACCAACTGTGAGCTGCATCTTCATTTTAAATGTTTCGCAAATTGATAAATCAGATTTTGATTGTTTCTTCCTCGAACAGGTGAAGATTGCAGTTCTTTGTTCACTTTTCTTATCTCTAATGTCTGTTTCATGAAAGTTAGTCATCAACAGATAATGTGCATAGATTAATTTGCCTTTGTTGATCGAGGAAAAAGGAACTAGAATTTTATCTTTAAGCAAATAATTGATGAAAAGAATAATGTAGCAGACCTTACATGGACATGGTATCTAGCCTTCTTTCTGTGCTCTAAATTTCTCGTCCCTGTTTTCACATGACTTACTGATTTCTAGTTAATGTCGTGGTGCAAAACAAGTCCAGTATGTGGGTGGGTAATGATGTACATGGCTGGGTCATGGGCAATTTTAATATTCCACGGACCAGGCCGTATGCCAATCCTACTCATAGTTTTGGAGATCCTGGCTGAAGTCTGTCCCACATGCATCCCTATATGTGTGGCATCCAGTGTGCATCGTATTTAGGACAGCTGATATGTATTGTAGCATGTTTATATCTATCACACAATGTGAAACTACTTCTGGCTTCTGTCAACTTTTAACTCTCTTGTGTGTGATCATGTGAGAGAGAACGTATGTTGTCAATGGATTTGTATGTTGTCATTTTAATTTAATCACAACTGCTCATTTTCACTTGTGCATTGCGCATGCCCAATTGTAGTGAGATAATGATGTCTGTTTTTCATGTGTTGTTTTCCTGGTTCTTTAGGTAGTATAGTTCAACAAGAGTAAGTGTCAAGATAATTAGCCCATTTGCCTGTTGCAGATGATGTATCAGGTGGCTATGCAAACAGGTCTTCACATTCCTCCATGCAAGGAAGTATTTTGGAATCCCACTTACTGGAACCGGGAAGTAGCATTCAGACTTCGTTTGAACCAAGCTGTGGTTCACCCATGGTCATCAGTTGCACTGAACATTCTCAAGATGAAGTGGAGCATCAAGAGGGTGGTAGAGGATTGTTGGAGCATTCGGGTCCTAATTCAGATGATTTGCCCCATACATCTTCTGACACCATGATGAGTGCTGGTAAAGTCAAATCTTGTGCTTGTGCTTCGAATGAGGGTACTGCATCTGAAGATGATAAAAGCTTTACATTTGAGGTTGGATCATTAGCAGAGTTGTCTGCAAAAACCACTGGAAATAATTTGCCAGCATGCATTCTTTTGAACTTCCTCAGGTAACTGGTTTTTCCTTCTCTTTCTCTTGAGGTAGTAAGGGTCACACTAGATGTATGTGATCTTTATGTCTAACCCCTGTGTCTTTTGAGGGATGATTCTGGAATCTGATGCAATGTAAAATGCTGAGGTTTTACATCATGGAAGAAACAAATGCATATGTGATATTAGATATTTGCTAGTTATCATGCCTTAAATTTTCCTGAAAACTGCTAAGTCCTTTAACTAAATGTTGCTTTTGCAATTGAATTCTAAGGTTTCAAAAGAGAATTCTCAAGGTGGCCTTAAAGAATCTGAAGAAAGGAGTCCGCAGAGGAGCATCACCAAGACCACTGGTGAAATTAAAAGTAAGCGAGCATCTGGCCATGGAACTGGAAAAGTAAGCATTTCGAAAAGGACTGCAAAAGGAACTGCATCACCAAAACAGATAAAAGGAAGGGAAAGGAGCACATGCAGTACCTCTCCTACCAGTGATACAACCATAAGCAGCAATGTGCAGTTGGAGGATATGCAGCAATACCCATATGTTGAGGGCAGCACTATGAAGGCTTCCTGTTCTCCGACTGTTCAGACATCTGATTTGCCTGACTTGAATACTTCAGTTTCTAGTGCAGCATTATTTCACCAACCTTTCACAGATGTACAACAAGTACAATTGCGTGCACAAATCTTTGTTTATGGATCATTAATGTAAGTTGTTAGGTCTGTTTGTTGTTGTTCTTATGTTTATTGAGTTTTTTGTTAAGCTGTGTTTTAATACGTTGCTGCAGTCAAGGTATCCCACCAGATGAGGCATGCATGTCATCAGCGTTTGGAGGAGCTGGTCGGTATTTGGGCACGACCTAATTAATATGACTTTTAAATATCCATCTTAGCCTGTTCTGAACTGTTCTGATGGGTTGTTGTTGATGACCAAATAGATAGTGGAGGGAGCTTATGGGAGGGAGTGTGGCGTGCTGCTGCAGATAAGTTTCAGAATCAGAAATCACCTCTCAATAATCCTGAGGCCTCTCTACATTCTCGATCAGGTAATTAGTTTTGGATGTAAAGTTGTCCTTGTTAACCATTGTCTGATTACTATATGTTTGGTTGGGGTGATTTACGTTTGCAGGTGCCAGGGTTACCGAACAAGCAACAAGGTCTAGCCCACTTCAAAGTAAGGCCTTCAATACCCCTGCTAGCCGAAGTGGCAGCAAGGTTGTGCCTCCAACTGTAGTAAATTCCACTGCGTCTTTGCCATCACCTTTGTGGAGTATTTCTTCTCATGATGCCTTGCCTTCTAATGTGCAAAGAGGCACACAACCGGACTTCAATCAGGCTGTATCTCCCATGCAATCATATCAGTCTTCTCAAATGAGGCAATATACGTGCAACACTACACCATGGGTTTCTCAGAGCCCTCGTCTGGGTTCCTGGGTTGTTTCATCACAAAGTTCAACTTTAGATTCTAGCTCACAATATTCTGCAATACCTGTTGCTGAAACAATTCAAGTAACACCTGTGAGGGAATCATCTAGACCCCGTGCCACCAATATGCAGCTTGTGTCCCCTAATACTTTGCTGCCTACTCAGGCTCCTATGAATGTTTCTGCAGCATCTGTTGTGCAGGTTGAAATCCAAAAGAAGGCAGCAATATCTGCCAGTACAAGGAGTGCGTCTGCTGCTCAGAAGTCCAGAAAGAGGAAGAAGGGTTCGGTGCTTGAAGAGCCTGGGCCAATCTTTTTGGTTCCTCAACCTCAAATTGAACCTGCTCCCACCACTGCTGTGACTAAGCATCTACCACCTTCTGGAGGCTTCACTTTACCCACTGCCCCTGCTGTTCTTGTTTCAGCTCCATCTCACATCACCTGTCCTACTCATTTCCAGATAGTTGGCAATAGTGATGATGAACAGAGGTCCATTCTTTCCCAGGAGATGTGCAGTAGAATTGAGCAGTAAAAGCTGCAAGCAGAAGATGCTGCTGCTCATGCTGCCGCTGCAGTCCGGCACAGCCAAGGATTATGGAGTCAGCTAGCTGTCCAAAAGAAATCTGGCCTAGTTCCAGAAATTGAAGAGAAACTTGCCTCTGCAGCTGTTGCAGCTGCAGCAGCTGCTTCTGTTGCAAAAGTGGCCGCAGAAGCGGCTAAGGTTGCATCAGAGGCTGCTTTGCAGGCTAAGATGATGGCAGATGAAGCTCTGAGTTCTGCTAAAACTGGACATTCTGGACAAAATTCTGAAACTGGTCTTGACGTAGGAAAGGATTTGGCAAGGTTTACTCCTTTTTCAATCTTGAAGAGCAAGGAAAAGGTCAATGTATCTAGTTCAACCATTTCTGCTGCACGAGAGGCAGCCAGAAGAAGGGTGGAAGTGCATCTACTTCCTCCAAGCGGGCAGAGAACTTAGATGCCATATTTAAAGTTGCAGAACTGGCTGCAGAAGCTGTTTCACAGGCTGGAAGAGTCATTGCAGTGGGGGATCCCTTACCATTTACTATCAGTGAATTGGTGGAAGCTGGTCCTGAAGGTTATTGGAAAATCCAGAACACAACCATCGAGAAACGTATGAAAACAAATGGCTTGCATCAATAGGAGAATTTGGGTGTAGAGGTGTCTGATAATCATGTAATATCTGTTAAACAATCTAAGGAGCGGCCATCAGGCCATAGAGATATACAAAAAATTACCAATGAAGAGGGCATAACTTCCCATAGCGAACAGGCCACACAGTCAGAGGAAAATAACAAAGGTATTCTAAACTTGCAATTCTTCAAAAAATTATGTTTATTGCAGATGGCATATCTGAGGATTCAATTTGGTTGATATTTGGGTTTCTCTACCAGAATTAGGAGTCACATCAGTAATTGTTCTAACTGATAGACATAAAGGAGATCCTGTGGCAAGCAATCTTAAAGGAAATAGCATCCAGAAGGGATCTCTTATTGAGGTATATGCATATTCTTGTTTTAGTTCGATCTTCCAAGAGGCATCATTTTAGAATTTATAATGTCTACTTGTGTGATGTGTAGTAGAAACTTACAGATCTTTTTAGTTTTCCTGTTGATGGTTCTTTCTTTAATTTAAAGGTGATGTTCTAAAAGTTGCTTTCTGTTAGTGGGTGGTCAAGGGGCTGCATAGCTGGTTGGTGAATAGCTGGGTGGATTGTATGAAAAGGAATATCAATATCATATTTATACATGACAAGTAAATGAAAATTTTGAATTTATTGGAAAAAAGAAATATAATTAGTTGGAAGTACATATACATGTCTGTTAGGGCCTATTTTAGTGTAGCTAGACATGGTATTTGCATATGTGTGCATAGAAATATAGCAGGATATTTGAGATTTGTTGACATTTGTTTGAGCACTGATTTTGTAGTGTTTGAAAGAGATAAGGTAATTGAGCAATTTTGTTATGATTGTTTTAATGTCTAAATTTAATGTGCCATTATTATACTATTCTCTAAATAAGGCTTTACTTGATGAAGACAATGACAATCCTGGGAAAACATTCATTTTATATAATATGGATAAATTATTCACCTATTGTAGTGATCTGTCCAAAAACATGCTTAATAGTTCAAGTAGTTCAATCAGCAACTCTACGAAACAATGAATAATTTTAACAAAAAGCTAGAAACAAAATGGCATGACTTTTAATTTGCTAGTCATTAAGGTTATGTTTTAGGACATTAGTGGAAGAGGCAACGGCATGTATCCAGCACTAGTTGACTAGGCCAGGCATATTGTCTGAGTGCATGCTAAGAAGAAAGGCTGCTAGGTGTGGACACCTAGATGGTTGGACCCTATGTAACAAGGGACCCACCTGACCATGGACTGTCTCTGAGGTTGCTTTTGCTTCAGCCTCTATTTGTTCTTTCACATTTATCTCTCGACTTTTTTGAAATCTGGTTTTAAATTTTGCAACCGTCAGGAAGAAATGGTTTCTTTGTTACTCTTGATTCTTGTACTGCCCTTGTAATTTGAATGAGGATTACCTAAAACTTCTATTTTAAATGTTTCAGGTTGTGGCTGATGAGGATGGTCTCAGAAGGGTTTGGTTTTCTGCACAGGTTCTTGATGTTAAAGAGGGTAAATCTTTGGTCTGCTGCAATAATCTTCTTCCCGATGAAGGTAAACAGCTATTTTTAAATAACACCAGTTACATCTCCTTAGAGGAGAAAACTTTTGGCTATCACAATGCTCTGATCTTCTATGAATGTAGTCTTTGTTTCTTAAGTCAATTCAAGCTATTCCATTCTTTATTTTGATTGTATAAATGGACCATTTCTAATTGGTTCATTGTTATGACCAATTCACTTTTCCTTGTTTGCAGGCTCTAGTCGGCTGATAGAGTGGATACCACTTGAGAGTGAAATTGATAAAGCTCCTAGAATACGTGTTGCTCATCCTATAACTGCGGTGAAACCTGAAGGCACAATAAAGCGACACAGAGAGACTGTAGGGAATTATGCTTGGGCAGTTGGAGATAGGGTGGATGCATGGATTAGGGATGGGTAAGCATAGTTTTTTATTTCTTTATTTTGCTTTATCGGTTACCTTAGACCCTAGGTTAGAAAAGCTCACTGTGAAATTGTTGGAAGTTGGTAATCACATCTCAACTTTCATGATATTCATCTTGTAATTCTAAATTGCAGTCTCCTCATCTTTCAATTTTTAAATATTTTATGTTCAAGGTAGTTAGGTTTTCCTCTTTATATATATTTTGTGCACTTGACATGGATCTGCTGCCACTGTCATATTTCTCTTCATTTAGGCTTTGCCCTTGTCCGGAGACATCTTGGAGAGTTCCCATGGTTGAATGGACTTAAACCTAGCAACTAATAGCTTAATTATTATTACCTGCCAATATGATTTATGGGTACTGTGCTTGCTTCCCATCTCATGAATGAATGCTGGTTGTAAAGTGTCCTCAAACTTTAGTGGGCTATATATTGATCCATAAAGGCAATGCATCTAGATGGAGAAGTCCTGTCATGGAGAAGTCCTGTCATTTAAATTATTTTTTTACCTTTCCAAATTTAGCATGCACTCTTCATTGTTTTACAAAAATAATCAGGTAAGCAGAGAGTTCTGTTTTTTTCCTATAATTACCCAAATTTTTATTTCTTTTTGTGGTGCATATTTTGGCTGTGGACTCTTCTTCATCTTCCTGTTGTTTTCTTCTCCCTTCTTAATCACATACAAACCACTATTCTATTTTTTGATTCCTAATTTTTAATTTAATGACAAATCAATTGCTACATGTTTTAGGATAGCATTTAAGAATTTTTTGCCATTGATCTTCTTTAATGGTCATTTCTCTGGTAAGTCAAGACTTACCACTTATTTCTCCTTATTTTAATATATATTTTCTTAAATCTTAATTTTAGTTTCATGACTTAAAACAAATATGAGATAATTATGTTTGAATGCAGTATTTATGTGCCATTGTGTTTATCTATGCATATTTACACGGCATTTATCTGTTTTAACATTTTGTTTTATTATCAGATCATAATTATCCTCACCTAATTTTTGTGGTTGCTTTTATTCTCAGTTGGCAAGAAGGGATTGTCGTTGAAAAGAGCCCAAGTGATGAAACAACGCTTACCATCCATTTTCCAGGTGTGTCCCTTGAAGGCCTAATCCTGATATCTTAATATGCTGGCATTTGCCTTATTTTTGTGATCGAGTTGGTCTCAGACCTGCATACATAACCAATTTTTCTCATATGGTCCTTTTTATGACTGCGTACAAACTTTATTGGATAGGAAATATGAAACCTGTATGTATGTCCTGCCTAAATCTGGAAAGTATATGTCCTGTGTAGTTAGATAGCATCCTCTTGATAACTAACTGTACTATCTCATCATTTAACTCCTCTAGGATTCTTTTTTTTTTCTAATGCTATTTTGATAGTGCTTAGTCATTTAATTTGCATGTCAAAAAAAGGGGAAAAAACAATTACATTATTGGCATAAAATTCTGAATATTACCCTTGCAATATTTTAAAAAAATGTTTTCAGATTTCAAATGAGCTAAATGGACAAGCTGAGTTAGTCTTTAACCTAGCCAGACTATGGCTATGATGACAAAAGTGAATGTCAAATAATAGCAAAGGTACATATGCAAATTTCAAATCTTTGGTGGGATATAAATGCACTATCAGTTACTTGAAAGGGGTAAATAAGCTAATGATGGGTTTTTGTGGTGTACATATGCCAAAAAAACTCTAAAAATGCTTTTTTGATTATAGTTTTGATGTCATATTTTTCCTAAGAAAGTATTAGCAAGCGATGAAGTTAATCAAGTTATATTGATGGAGCCTAAGAAACTATGGAATCAATGGTTGTCCATCAGGTGTCCTTTTCTTCGGTTGCAGTGAATCTATCAAATTGAAGTGTCCTGTGCACCAGATTTGCTAGGTCCATCCTAAGAAGAGAGCAGTCCAATGGACAGATCTAAAGCTTCTTCCCATGATCCAATACACCAGGACTGTTAGGATGGATTGGTAGGATAGTACTATGCTGTACAGTGAGGTTGGTTGTTGAGTTGCCAACCTTGCTATAGTTGGATCAGGCAACTATGATGTGTGCATAACCAGTGCCCCCAAGCATTTATTTTAAGCTTGCAGTCAGACTAAGATAGGTGTAAACTGAATGGAACTTTTTATCGCCAAATCACCCTTCTTGAGCATCCGCGAGCATCCTGTCATCTTTTCCGGCGAGCCAAGGATCTTCTGGTGAGTTTCTCGTGCTTGGAAGCCTGCAAAAAGTCCCATGGATCAAAGATTTCAGCGGGGACCCTTCGATGCTCAAGTCAATGCTCTGGGCAATAGCCATGAGCTTGAGAAAGCTCGAAGAAGAGAGAGACTTAGAGAGGAGCTCTCTGTGAGCATATGAGCATGAAGGAGTGGTAGTGAGTTACCTGGTCGGAGTTCCTCTAACCCATTTTATTGATGCTTAGGGGTATGCCAGTCTTGGGGCATGATCACTTGTCAGAGTATTTATGGCAAGGGCAGCACCAGTGGGGCTTGTGTCCTTGTGACTTGTCAGAGTTGCAGGCCATGTCCCATCAAAGGTAGGAGGCTGCACAATTGGTGGGTCAAGTTCCGTCAGAGTGGATGGCCACTTGATGCAGATGTCAGCTGTAGGTTATTGCAGGGCTTGAGCAGCCGTTACGACGCTTGCCAGAAATGTCCCCCATGCCACCCCTCTATTGTCCTGTATGGACAATAGGAAGATGTGTGGACAGTGGTGAAGCCAAGCATGTGGGCCCCACAATGTGGCTATTTGGGCAACGCTGGGTGGTTGCCGAGATTGTCCTGGAGTCGATTTTGAGGAAGCCAGGGCGCAACTTGGGTGAACGAGTTGGGCCTTAGCCAGGAGGTTAGCTAGAGGTGCTCCTGAATGCACGTAGCTCCTGAAAGGGTGATCGTTGCATGTGACTTCATATGCCAAGAAGCGGTAGCCACAGCATTAGCTCCCCTCTTCCCATCTTTCTTCTTATTTTATATGTATATTATGGACTCCTTATTACGTGCATGTAAACATCATGCACGTATGCCTCATTCCAGTCAAGGCCGAGGCAACGGAAGGCTGGGAGCATATGGGTGTCGGAAGCTAGAAGCGAGGCCGAGGGCCAGAGTTGGCAGCATCCAGAGTCGAGGCCATTCAGCTCGAGACCAGGAAGTTGGGTACAGCTGGAGCTAGCTGCGGAGTCGATAGCCGAGCGTCTGCCGAAATAGAGGACGGAGGCAGACCCAGGTTCAAAATTGGAACCAAGGACGTTGGAGTAGGTCGAAGTTGGGAGAAGGCTCGGACCGAAGGCTGGAGCAACGTCGTAGTCTTCTCCACATCGTGCGAGTCCTCTGGAAATTGAGACTGGCCTCGGCAGGGGGTAGTCGAGGCTAGCATCTTCAGGAGTTGGAATCTTTTGTGGACTACGAAGTCGGGTCTACCGTCGGGGAAGACTGAGAGCAGGGACTAGGGATAGCTGTTGGTGAAGCTAGAGTCAGGAGCTCGGGGCTGGCGTTGGCCCTAGAGTCAGGAGCTCGGGGCAAGCGTCGGTAGCAGCAACATTGGAGTCGGGAGCTCGGGGCTAGCATCGGAGGGACTGATGCTGGAGTTAGGAGCTCGGGGCTGGTGTCGGCCCTGGAGTTGGGAGCTTGGGGCTGGCATCGGCAGGACCGACGCTGGAGTCAGGAGCTTGGGGCTGGCCTTGACAGTGGGCAGCCGAGTTTGGCATCAGTAGGGCTGATGCTAGAGTCCGAATTTCGGGGCTGACCTTGGCAGTGGGCAGCCGAGGCTGGCATCGGTAGGACTGATGCTGGAGTCAGAAGCTCGGGGCTAGAATCGGCCTAAGAGTCAGGGACGAGGATGGTTGCCCGTGGAGGAGCTGGGTCACTAGAGCTGCTAGGAGCAGGACCATAAGGTTAGATCGCTTGGAGCCATCCGAAGCTGAAGTTGTGGAAGGTCCTAGGCTCGGTCCGCCTCTGAGATGCAATAGGAAAAAAGAGAGGGAGAGAGAGGGAGATGGTGTTTACTGGCCCCTTCACCTCCAACGTCACCTCCTCGCCTGGTGGCCTTCATCGGGAGAGGTGCCTCTGGCACGGGACTGAGACCAGCCTTGGCTTAGTCTCATCCCTCCTTCAACCTCCCTTGTTGTTTGGGACGTGAACCTGAGGGACGTGAACCAGAGTGAAGGAGGGAGGGAGAGAGAGAGGTGTGAGATGGAATGATGGGATCCTGACACCTAACACTTGGGTTGATTTTTGGGGTGGAGCTTGGTTCTTGTTGAGAAGGGGCTCCTGGACGCCTGACATGTGTGAACACTGGCTTTGAGATTGGGAAGGCCACCGGGTACTTTGTGGACCCCCTGTGTCGGCAAATCTGTTGGCTCTCCCATGGGGTTAATTGGCCCCATCATAACTAAAACTATCTATCTTCAAAAAGCAATTCATACTAGATTAGGATATCAATTCATACTATATACAGGATAGGATGACATGCTACATCATAAAATACTATATTTAACTGAACTTTTAAGAACTAATAGGTTAATATTGAATAATATGGGTAATGTATGATATTTAGGGGCCATGCATTTCCCAAGTTGAAAAATGTTGTGATTCCAATTGCGGTTGCATTTTTTTTTTTTTTTTGATAGTATGCAATTGAAAGTTGCAAAGTTGTATGATGCCTGTAAATGATTTGGTATGGTCACCCCCTTGGAAACAATGTAGTTACTATAATGATTATATTGTTATAAAATATTTTGATATTATAATAATTATATATGTTGTTATAATCACAAATATATTTTTAATATAGATTATTAAAATAACTTATAATTATCATATAATAGATATTGTTAATAATTATGATTATTATATAGATTAAGAATCATTATGATACAACAATAGCTAAATAAATATATTACATCATCATGATAATAATTATATTATCAAAATTATAATAATCATTATTATAGTAATATATTGTTTGAAAGTTTATTTGAATTATAATAATTTTATATTTTATTATTATAAAATAATATATTTTATAAGAGTTATGATGGTTATACATGAAAAATTATGTGATTTAGGACCCTTGGGTTATATGTCCTTAGAAAACATGTTATTTTGTATTTTTTAAACTGTTCAATTTTTATTATTTTGATGCGTAGGCTAGGGGTTGTTAAAACACATGATTTCTGGTATAATCAATTTAAAGGGTATTAGATTCATCAATGTGGGATCCTCACTGTTTAATTAAAAAAAGAAAAAGGTGTAAACATTATGAGTTACATTTGGTGTAAATTGAACCTAACCCATTTATAATATATTTATTATTTAGTATATTAAAATTATAATATCAAATTTTGATTGTTGGAAAATGGTTCATCAATGTGGGTCCTCCATCCTCCTATTCCAAAATGGTGTAGCTCTATGAGTTACACCAGATATAACTTGAACCAAACCAGTATTATAATATATTTATTAGAATTTAATATATTTAAATTATATTATGAAATTTTGTTAGCTGGAGAGTGGCGAGGGAACTCCTTCAAGAGTTGATTCCAATTTCAATAAATCTTATAACCGAAACTGCAGCTAATTTTACCTGTATTTTCAATTACAAGATTTGGGTCCATTCCTACAGTTCAAATGCAACTTAAATTACAATTGCAGGCATCCAAAAGTTGTTTTGGATGCCTGCAATTCAGTTGTAGCATTTGCAACTGTGACCTCTAATCTAGCCAAACTAATAGCCCTTAGAAAATAAGTGTTAAAATTGGGTGATCCATGTCCTGGTCATACCGCCTGGATCAAAGGATGCTGATCCTAATTGAGCGCTGGTAAGAATTGGACAATCTTCTTTTGGATTTCATTTTCTAAAACTTGAATTATCCGATCCATTGGATGACCGGATCCACTTAACAGGTCATTTGTGCACTGCTTAAGAACGGATGCTCAGGCATTTTCTTGAACTTCTAGGTTGTTTTTAACTTTAGGTGGCTATCTTCCAGATTGCAGTTAGAATTTATTTTGCTAACTTCAAGGATGATTCAGGGGAGTTTTGGATGTGGTGCTTGAATTATTATCCTTTTAAAGAGTTCTGTTTGAATTTAAATTGGGTATAATGAATGGCTAGCTGGTTTCATCATAGTAATAATTTCTTAGCTACCTACTTTCCTAATGTGAAGAATTCTGATCTGTATCAATCCAAGATCTGGTTCATTCAATAATAGTTAAGTATTGGTTGGCTGTTTATACATAAGAGAAGGAAAACTCAGTAGAACCTATTAAACAATTTATATATGTCTGCAGGGAGCACAATAGACTGAACTTTTTTGTGAAGCAGATTAGTAGAATAATGTGCTGCAGCCCTCTTGTTCCCTTCTCTTATATTCTATTTGTTGAGGGATAAAATCATCATTGCATTGTTAACCGCTCACATTGGCGATGGGGTTTCGCCCAATCCAAATGCCCTACTTACCAACTGGCTAGCTGGCGCGACATTCTAGCAACAAGCATCTCCTCATAATGAAGAAGAGAACAAGAGGGAAAAAAGGGCCATGTTATGTGCGTGGGTTCTCCCAATGGCCACCTCATTAATATCCAGTCAATAGGCTAGAGCATTTAATGGTGCAGAAATGGTCATAATGACTTGGCATGGAATAAAAGAAAGGAGAAAGAATGCCTCGGCACTCAAGCCCGCCTCATTCAGGCCGAGCCATGCCTCGGCGCTCTCATTCAGGCCAGCTTCATAGCTCGGCCAACATAGCTCGGCCAGCCTCAGCCAGCTCAGCATAGCTCGGCCAACATAGCTCGGCCAGCCTCAGCCTCGGCCAACATACCTCGGCCTCCGCAACCACGCTATGTCTCTTGCATCAGACATTTATGGCCTCATAAAGGCCACGTGCATCCACCTACTTTAAGGCATTTAATACATTTTTTCCTTCCATGCATTAAGACATTTATGGCTGCCACGTTGGCCCCTTGGCACTAACATAGGACCCCCAAGAGTGGCCTAGGTCCATGATCATTAAACCTCATGGCATCAACTAGCTCTCCCAACCGTCGATCCTCTAATTGACAAGATACGGATCCCGCTGGCATCATAACAAACTCGATTCAGATCTCAATGGCTTTCAGACCCACGATGCCTCCAAGCAGTAGGTGACCCTCTATAAATACAACCATCTTCCTGCTTCTAAGGTATGTGCCATCCTGCACACTTGCTCGCCCCTCCTTTCTGCCATTAGCACTCTGCTCTGAGCTCTCGAAAGGCCTCCTTGGAGAGACCTCAGTGGGAACTTCTTTCCATATTTATTGATTACCGATCTCCACTGACTTGAGCATCGGAGGATCTTCCGCAGAGGGCCACCCCTAACGCCTCTCGCGTGAGGACTGTTTTGTAGGTTCACCTAGGGGAGAGCCCACGCTGCAGCCCTATCGCGCCCAAGTCCGAGGACAGATTTCAGCAGCAACAAAATGGCGCTAGAGGAAGGGCCCTCTAGTCCCATAAACTTGTGATCTAGGAGATAAGGGTCTCGATCTTGAAGAGAACCCCTCCAATGGCCAATCGAAGAAAGGCTACTTCCGAAGCCCGAGATCAGGTCGTCTCCCAATGACCTGATCCGGTGAGCAGTGTGGCGCGCCACTACCATCAGTTGAGACTCCATCACCACCAGCGGCCCCAGTGACCCAGAACTAGTTTGTCACACCGGTCCAGTAGGTCCAAGCACTGACCCATTTGATTCAGGGGATGTGAAGTTCCCTATCCAGCTGCTCCTGCTCTGCATCTTCCTGAGGAGGTCGCAACCCCCATTTCCCCAGCAATCTCTTCTTCTGGTCCGCACGGAGCCGCAGACCCCCCTCGTCGTCCTAAGGGAGCTGGGCCAGCCCTGCAAGTGGTCTGCAGCAAGGATCTTCCTAGATCTTGGTGGGCCTAATCCCTCTCTCCGGTGTCCTCTTGCCACGACTCGACACCGTCTCCGCCTTGTCCCCACCTCGGCACTATAGCTCGGCTTCCGTAGCCAGCTATGCGCACCAAGGCATTTATGGCCTCATAAAGGTCATGTGCATCTAGCATTTAATGCCTTATCTCCTTTCATCATTAAGGCATTTATGGCTGCCACGTTGGCCCCCTTGGCACCTTTTGCATGAGGAAGGATGGCATCATGAAGCAAGACAAGGAGTTCTTGACTCCATGCTTCACAGAAGTCCAAGGTCCAGCTTCAGCTTCGGCTTGTGGGTCTACCGCACCACCCAGAGAGTTCCCACAGGCGAGACCCCGTTTCAGATGGCCTTTGGCACAAAAGCTGTTATCCCCATGGAGATAGGACTCCCCTCTCCACGGGTGGAGAGCTACTCGAAGGAGGCTAACGACGAGTAGCTCCGCACCAACCTCAACTTGGTGGAGGAAATCAGGAAAAAAGCTCGAATCAGAGTAGTTGCGTACCAGCAAATAGTAGCTCGTTATCGCTCCACCCGAGTCAGAGGAAAATTTTTCCTCTCTGATGATCTGGTGCTTCGGAAGGCGCCCATCTCGAAGCCACTAGAGCAAGGAAAATTGCCTCCAAATTGGAGGGCCCCTATCAAGTGACAAAAGTCATCGGGCCTGGTACCCACAAGCTCCAGGATCGAAACGGAAAACTGTTCCTCGGACGTGAATTCAGACAACCTCCGCATACATCATCAGTAGGGTACGCCTTCTATAGGTTTGCTTCATTAGCTGTTATGGCATATTGCTTCTATGATTCATGGCATGGTTGCTACAATCACTTCTCCAAAAAATCATAATGAAAAGTAGATGTCACTTGCTAATCCTTGGCACGACCGAGCTGTCTCCTTGAACAGGAAATCTCTGTACCTCGGCTGGGCCGAGTCCTATTCATCAAAGACTCGGTATGGCCGAGCACCCCCAGTACGGCTGGAGGCCAAGTGATCTCCAAAACCTCATCCAGATTCGGGCAGCTTACAAGCCCCGGCCGGACCAGGTGACCTCCAAAATTTCATCTGGATTTGGGCAACTTACAAGCCCCGGCCGAACCAAAGGACAAAGAAACCTCAGTTGGATTCGAGTAGCTTACAAGCCCAGCCAAACCGAATGATCTCCAAACAGTCTCCGTACCTTGGCCGCGCTAAGTAAAATATAATCTTTATAATCCTCGACTGGGCCGAGCAATCTCGTACCTTGGGAGCGCCATGTAAAATATAATGTTGAAGGCTCGGCAACACCGAGTAATTTATTATTTGAAGGCTCGGCAACACCGAGTAATTTATTATTTGGAAGCCTTGGTTACAACCGAGTAGCATCTTGGGAAGGCTCGCAACACCGAGTAATTTATTATTTGAAGGCTCGGCAACACTGAGTAATTTATTATTTGGAAGGCTCGGTTACAACCGAGTAGAATCTTGGGAAGGCTCGGCAACACCGAGTAATTTATTATTTGAAGGCTCGGCAACAACCGAGTAATATATTTCTGAAGACTCGGCAACAACCGAGTAATAAATTTCCTGAAAAAAGTCATATAAATCCTCAGTTGGGCCAAGTGATCTCCGTACCTTGGCAGCGCTAAGTAAAATATAATGTTGAAGGCTCGGCAACACCGAGTAATTTATTATTTGGAATCCTCGGTTACAACCGAGTAGCATCTTGGGAAGGCTCGGCAACACCAAGTAATTTATTATTTAAAGGCTCGGCAACATCGAGTAATTTATTATTTGGAAGCCTCGGTTACAACCGAGTAGCATCTTGGAAGGCTCAGCAACACCGAGTAATTTATTATTTGAAGGCTCGGCAACAACAGAGTAATATATTCTGAAGACTCGGCAACAACCAAGTAATAAATTTCCTAAAAAAGTATACCCTTACTAAACTCATTCTTGTTCATTGAATTAAATTTAGCTTTGAAGGCCTGCAAAATTCTTATAACTCTCCTTGAAAGCTACAATGAGAAGCAGGTCATATAAATCCTCGGCTGGGCCGAGCGATCTCCGTACCTTGGCAGCGCCAAGTAAAATATAATGTTGAAGGCTTGGCAAACCAAGTAATTTATTATTTGAAGGCTCGGCAATATCGAGTAATTTATTATTTGAAAGCCTCAGTTACAACCGAGTAGCATATTGGGAAGGCTAGCAACATCGAGTAATTTATTATTTGGAAGCCTCGGTTACAACCGAGTAGAATCTTGGGAAGGCTCGGCAACACCGAGTCATTTATTATTTGAAGGCTCAGCAACACCGAGTAATTTATTATTTGGAAGCCTCGGTTATAACCGAGTAGAATCTTTGGAAGGCTCAGCAACACTGAGTAATTTATTATTTGAAGGCTCGGCAACATTAATTTGTTATTTGGAAGCCTCGGTTACAACCGAGTAGCATCTTGGGAAGGCTCGGCAACACCGAGTAATTTATTATTTGAAGGCTCGGCAACAACCGAGTAATAAATTTTCTGAAAAAGTATATGCCCTTACTAAACTCATTCTTATTCATTGAATTAAATTTAGCTTTTGAAGGCATGAAAAATTCATATAACTCTCCTTGAAAGCTACAATGAGAAGCAGGTCATATAAATCCTCGGCTGGGCCGAGCGATCTCCGTACCTTGGCAGCGCCAAGTAAAATATAATGTTGAAGGCTCGGCAACACCGAGTAATTTATTATTTGAAGGCTCGGCAACACGAGTAATTTATTATTTGGAAGACTCGGTTACAACCGAGTAGCATCTTGGGAAGGCTCGGCAACACCGAGTAATTTATTATTTGAAGGCTCGGCAACACCAAGTAATTTATTATTTGGAAGCCTCGGTTACAACCGAGTAGAATCTTGGGAAGGCTGGGCAACACCGAGTAATTTATTATTTGAAGGCTCGGCAACAGTAATTTGTTACTTGGAAGCCTCGGTTACAACCGAGTAGCATCTTAGGAAGGCTCGGCAACACCGAGTAATTTATTATTTGGAAACCTCGGTTACAACCGAGTAGCATCTTGGAAGGCTCGGCAACACCGAGTAATTTATTATTTGAAGGCTCGGCAACACCGAGTAATTTATTATTTGGAAGCCTCGGTTACAATCAGTAGAATCTTGGAAGGCTCGACAACACTGAGTAATTTATTATTTGAAGGCTCGGCAACAATCGAGTAATAAATTTCTAAAAAAAAAGTACATCCTTACTAAACTCATTCTTGTTCATTAAATTAAATTTAGCTTTTGAAGGCCTGCAAAATTCTTATAACTCTCCTTGAAAGCTACAATGAGAAGCAGGTCATATAAATCCTCAGCTGGGCCGAGCGATCTCCATACCTTGGCAGCACCAAGTAAATATAATGTTGAAGGCTCGGCAACACCGAGTAATTATTATTTGAAGGCTCGACAACATCGGTAATTTATTATTTGGAAGCCTTGGTTACAACCGAGTAGCATCTTGGAAGGCTCGGCAACACCGAGTAATTTATTATCTGAAGGCTCGGCAACACGAGTAATTTATTATTTGGAAGCCTCAGTTACAACCGAGTAGCATCTTGGGAAGGCTCGGCAATATCGAGTAATTTATTATTTGAAGGCTCGGCAACATCGAGTAATTTATTATTGGAAGCCTCGGTTACAACCGAGTAGAATCTTGGGAAGGCTCGGCAACACCGAGTAATTTATTATTTAAAGGCTTGGCAACACCGAGTAATTATTATTTGGAAGCCTCGGTTACAACTGAGTAGCATCTTGGGAAGGCTTGGCAGCACCGAGTGATTTATTATTGGAAGCCCCGGCCAGAGCCGAAGTGGGTATCAAAAGCCTCGGCCAGAGTCGGAGTGCATCTTTTATTATGCAAAGCCCCGGCCAGAGCTGAAGTGCGTATCAAAAGCCTCGACCAGAGCCGGAGTGCATCTCTTACTATCAAAATCCCCTGCCAGAGTCGAAGTGTTTATCAAAGCCTCGGCCAGAGCTGGAGTGCATCTCTTATTATCCAAAGCCCCGGCCAGAGCCGAAGTGCATATCAAAAGCCTCGGCCAGAGCCGGAGTGCATCTCTATTATCCAAAGCCCGGCCAGAGCTGGAGTGCATCTCTTATTATCAAAAGCCCCGGCCAGATCCGAAGTGCATATCAAAAGCCTCGGCCAGAGCCGAAGTGCATCTCTTATTATCCAAAGCCCTGGCCAGAGCCGAAGTGCATATCAAAAGCCTCGGCCAGAGCCGGAGTGCATCTCTTATTATCCAAAGCCCCGGCCAGAGCCAAAGTGCGTATCAAAAGCCTTAGCCAGAGCCAGAGTGCATCTCTTATTATCCAATGCCCCGGCCAGAGCCGAAGTGCGTATCAAAAGCCTCGGCCAGAGCCAGAGTGCATCTCTTACTATCAAAAGCTCTGGCCAGAGCTGAAGTGCGTATCAAAAGCCTCAGCCAGAGCTGGAGTGCATCTCTTATTATCAAAAGCCCTGGCCAGAGCTAAAGTGGGTATCAAAAGCCCCGGCCAGAGTCAAAGTGCGTATCAAAAGCCTCGGCCAGAGCGGAGTGCATCTCTTATTATCCAAAGCCCTGGCTAGAGCGAAAGTGCGTATCAAAAGCCTCATCTAGAGCCGGAGTGCATCTCTTATTATCAAAAGTCTCGGCCAGAGCCAAAGTGCGTATCAAAAGCCTCCGCCAGAGCTAGAGTGCATCTCTTATTATCCAAGCTTATTATCCAAAGCCCCGGCCAGAGTCGAAGTGCGTATCAAAAGCCTCGGGCAGAGCCGGAGTGCATCTCTTATTATCCAAAGCCCCGGCCAGAGCTGAAGTGCATATCAAAAGTCTCATCCAGAGCCAGAGTGCATCTCTTATTATTCAAAGCCCCAGTAAGAGCCAAAGTGCATATCAAAAGCCTCGGCCAGAGCCAGAGTGCATCTCTTACAATTAAAAGCCTCGGCCAGAGCCGGAGTGCATCTCTTACAATCAAAAGCCTCGGCTAGAGCTGGAGTGCATCTCTTATTATCAAAAGCCTCGGCCAATCCGAGTGATACAGCACTAAAGCTTCGTCCCAGCCGGATAATTTCTCGGACACTCTAGCGCAACTAAAGCACCTTATTTTACTTCAGCAAGAGGGCCGCCCAGGCCTTTCTCTAACCTACACAGAGATAAACACTTCCTCTACAGAGGATCGAATGACATGTTCCCAAATAAGATTGCTCCAGAATTCTACTCCCTATATCCGAAGTTACACTTCGGACTAGGGAGTGGGGGCATGTGTTGAGGGGTAAAATCATCATTGCATTGTTGACCGCTCACATTGGCGATGGGGTCGCGCCCAATCCAAATGCCCTGCTTGCTAGCTGGCTAGCTAGCACGACATTTAGCAACAAGCGTCTCCTCATAATGAAGAAAGAGAAAAACGTTATGTGCGTCGGTTCTCCCAAGGGCCACCTCATTAATATCCAACAGTAAGTCAATAGGCTGAAGCATTTAATGGTGCAGAAACGGTCATAATGACGCATGGAATAAAAGAAAGGAGAAAGCATGCCTAGGCACTCAGCCCCGCCTCATTCAGGCCGAGCCATGCCTCGGCGCTCTCATTTAGGCTAGCTTCATAGCTTGGCCAACATAGCTCGGCCAGCCTCAGCCTCGGCCAGCTTCAACATAGCTCGGCCAGCCTCAGCCTCGGCCAGCTTCAGCATAGCTCGGCCAGCCTCGGCCTCGGCCAACATACCTCGGCCTCCATAACCACGCTATGTCTCTTGCATCAAGGCATTTATGGCCTCATAAAGGCCATGTGCATCCACATGCTTTAAGGCATTTAATGCCTTTTTTCCTTTCATGCATTAAGGCATTTATGGCTGCCACGTTGGCCCCTTGGCACCAACCTCCGCGGAACCATGACCGAACCACAGCGTTCAAAATACCTTTGCGGAATCCAGCGCGTAAGAATTCGAATCAACTATAACTGAATAAGATTCCATGTGGCGAATCATGCCCAGAGGTGGCCTAGGACCCGCAAGAGTGGCCTAGGTCCATGTGATCATTAAACCTCATGGCATCAACTAGCTCTCCCAGCCGATCCTCTAACTAACAAGATACGGATCTCGTTGGCATCATAACAAACTCGATTTGGATCTCAACGGCTTTCCGACCCATGATACCTCCAAGCAGTCAGGTGACCCTCTATAATTACAACTGTCTTTCTGCTTCTAAGGTACGCACCATCCTGCACACTTGCTCGCCCCTTCTTTCCACCATTAGCACTCTGCTCTGAGCTCTCAAAAGGCCTTCCTAGAGAGACTCTTCAGCGGGAACCTTCTCCCCATATTTGTTGATTGCCGATCTCCACTGACTTGAGCGTCGGAGGGTCTTCCGCAGAGGGCCACCCCCAACGCCTCTCGTGTGAGGACTGTTTTGTAGGACCGCCCAGGAGAGAGCCCACGCTGCAGCCCTATCGCGCCAAGTCGGAGGACAGATTTCAACAGCAACACTATTTTATTATTATTCTCTACCAGTTCAATCTCCTCAACCCTATTTTTTTTCTTAAGCAGATTTAACTCTGCGTTCTTTCTTTAATGTGCTAAAAACCGCCATTAAACAATAGCTTTCTCGATGATAATTGGATATCTCCTCTTTTTTGTGACTTGTTACTCACTTTTCTATATATATATATATATATATATATTAATTCTCCTTTCAGAAATCTGAAAAATCTCTTGTAATCCATTATCCAATCTGATCTAATCCCTTCTATGATTTATGTTCCCATCTTGACCGTAACAATGTTGATTTCTATGATACTATTTTTGGTGAAGCCTTACATGCGGCTGATCGTTGGGATTGCACAAGACAACACCTTTGATAAAATTTTGTTTCTATTTTCCAAAACATGTTTGTAACAGCTTCTCCCAGATATCATTTTTTTTTTCATATAGATGTTAAACCAAGATTTATGATTAACTTATCTGTTGATGCCCGATCACTTTGAGCTGGCATCCTTGAGCGTCGGCCGTTCCTTCATAGAAATATCGGGGCCCTTCCTTTGTCTTCAAAGCCTGCAAGAAGTCCCACGGCCGGGTATTCCGGCGGGGACCCTCTGACGCTTAAGTTAGTGCTCTGGGCAATAGCCGTGAGCTTGAGAAAGCTCGAAAGAGAAAAAAGAGAGGCTCAAAATGAGCGTGTCAAGTTTCCTAGAGTTACCTCTTCTTACCTAATTTATTTACCTTTATACTCTGTGAAACTTGCTTGAGAAGTTTGGGTTCTTGTCCTCTAGTGGGAAGGAGTCACGTGGAGCCTTATGATGGACCATGACTTTTGGGGGCTCATTTAGTGTGAGTGACTGAAGTGTCATGATGACTGAGGACTTTTGGTGGGTGAAATGTCAGGGCTGATATCTATGAGGCTCAAAATGCTGCCACTTGTCAAGACTTTTATGATAAATGATAACTTTCAATAAAGCTTACCTCTTAGTGGAATGTCAGAGCTACAGGCGCTGTCACATCCTTCATCACTTTTCTCTTTTCTTATTTTGAGACTTGTGTTCACCTTGACTCGGCGAATCTGACACCAAATTATGGTAATCCATTGAAGATACTCGGCTGATCCGTAGTTCCGAATCAATCTATCGCCAGCTGTCATTTATAATTATGAACTGTGGTGGTGCCCTGTCCTTTGACAAGCTCCTGAGGGCCCTATAAATACTTTAGATCATGATGCCAGTGTCCCTCCTTTCTTTTATTGGGTCTTTGAGTCATCTTGGAAGGACCATGACTGGTCCTTCACCTTCCTGTTATCCTCCACGTCACTTTTCATTGTTTTGTGGCTAGAGTCCTTCTCCCTCCTAGAGCCATCCATGTAGCCTGGAGTCCGAACCAGGGGAGCCCCGGATGCTCGAAGTCATGAAGTTCAGAGAGTTAGAAGTCCGTGGAAGACCTGGGGCCGCCGTGGGATTCGCTCGGACCACCAGGGGCCACCTAGGATGGACGGAAGGCCTCTGTGCGTTGCAGAAAGGCCGGAAGACATCATGGAAGGGCTGGAGGCTGCCTAGGATTTGCCAGGGGCCGCCAAGGATGGATGGAAGGCCGCTGTGATAGGGGCCATTGCAGAAAGGCCGGAAGCCATCATGGAAGGGCCTGAGGCTACCTAGGATTTGCCACGGGCCGCTTAGGC
Organism: Calamus simplicifolius; assembly: GCA_900491605.1. Classification (NCBI taxonomy): domain Eukaryota; kingdom Viridiplantae; phylum Streptophyta; class Magnoliopsida; order Arecales; family Arecaceae; genus Calamus; species Calamus simplicifolius. Next base: position 1,280,564 of record UESW01004063.1, on the reverse strand, counting down.
TGCTCTTGGCCGCTGTCATGGGGGTGTCGGGGGTCGTCTAGGATTGCTTGAAAATGGGTCCCGAAGTTATTACCGAAGCACCCTTACATGCATGCATAGGGCCAAAAAGGGAGTCAATGTGAAATGCACATGGCCTTTATAAGACCATAAATGCCTTGGCACATAAATGCAATAGGGAGCCAGCCTAAAATGGCCGCCTAGAAAGGCCGTTGAGGAAAAGGTCGCTTAGGACTTCCTCCGCTGTCTTTCTCTCTTTGTGGTCCGTGACTTGACATTAATGTCCCATTCCATTGAATGCTCTCCAATAAATGCCTAGCGAGGGCCTTTATAAGACCTATAAATGCCTCGGCTTGAGAAGGCCGTCGAGGAAGAGCCGCCTAGGATTAAGATTATAGTTGAGAAGGCCGTCGAGGAAGAGCCGCCTAGGATTAAGATTATAGTTGAGAAGGCTGTCGAGGAAGAGGCCGCCTAAGATTAGGCGCCTAGGATTAAGATTATAGTTGAGAAGGCCGCCTAAGATTAGGCGCCTAGGATTAAGATTAGGCGCCTAGGATTAAGATTATAGTTGAGAAGGCCGCCTAAGATTAGGAGCCTAGGATTAAGATTATAGTTGAGAAGGCCGTCGAGGAAGAGGCCGCTTAGGATTAGGATTATAGTTGAGAAGGCCGTTGAGAAAGAGGCCGCCTAGGATTTCCGCTTAGGACAGCCGCTGAGGAAGGTCGTTGAGGAAAAGGCTGTTTAGGACTTCCTCTCTCTCTCCTCGTGGTCCATGACTTGACATTAATGCTCCATTCCATTGAATGCTCTCCAATAAATGCTTTGGAGCGAGGGCCTTTATAAGACCTATAAATGCCTCGGCTTGAGAAGGCTGGCCGTCGAGGAAGAGGCCGCCTAGGATTAGGATTATAGTTGAGAAGGCGAGGCCGCTTAGGATTAGGATTATAGTTGAGAAGGCCATCGAGGAAGAGCCGCTGAAGAAGGTCGTTGAGGAAATGGTTGCTTAGGACTTCCTCCGCTCTCTCTCTCCTCGTGGTTTATGACTGGACATTAATGCTCCATTCCATTGAATGCTCTCCAATAAATGCCTTAGAGCGAGGGCCTTTATAAGACCTATAAATGCCCGTTGAGAAGGCCGTTGAAGAAGAGGCCGCGATGTCCGCCTAAAATGAAAGGCCACTTAGGATGCCTAGGATTATTGAAGAAGGGGCCGCTAGGATTTCCTTTTGTCTCTGTATCATTAAATGCTGCCCATTGATTTGCCTATAAGACATTAATGACAAAAGGTGATCCTAAGGAGAACCCACTCACATCACATAGCTCTTTTTCCCTCTTGTTCTCTCTCTTTATTATGACGGACGCTTGTTACAACAGATAGAAAAGCTGCGGATGAAATTAAATGCCCACATCGTCCTTGAAGAGAGAATATAGTAGGCCAGCAAGACCGCCTAGGAACTAAGCTGCTTAGGAAGGCCGCTGAAGATGACCGCCTAGAAAAATTGTTTGAAAATTTCTGTTTTCATTGCCCATGGGCTTGTTAACTGGTCCTATTAGATGCCCCCTATACTCCTTGAGCTTGTAGGTCCTGCACTAACCAAGCTTAAGGAGTGTAAAAAATTTTTAAGCAACATTGGCAGTAAGTTTATTACCTTGTGCCCGCCACTTAAAGTAGTGTATGCCCAAATTTTTTTTTTTTTTGGGGGGGGGGGGGGACGCTCGTCAATTAGTTGGCAAGGCAAAAATAGAGCTGATGGAGCTGTACTAACGCCGCCGAGGCTGAGAGATAGAGCCAACAAGGCTGCAATAAACCGTTGAGGCCGTAATGATGCCGCTAGGGCAGAGGGATAGAGCCACTAAGGCTGATAGAGCCGATGAGGCTGCAATAAAGTCGTTGAGGCCGTTCGAGACCAGCCCGAGGGTAGGCTAGAGGCCTAACATGACTGTGGCCGCCTAGGGCCAGCCCGAGGGCCGGCTAGGGGCCTAACATACTTGTGGCCATCTAGGACCAGCCCGAGGGCCGGCTAGGGGCCTAACATGACTGTGGCCGCCTAGGACCAGCCCGAGGGACGGCTAGGGGCCTAACATGACTGTGGCCGCCTAGGACCAGCCCGAGGGCTGGCTAGGGGCCAGACATGATTGTGGCCGCCTAGGACCAGCCCGAGGGTTGGCTAGGGGCCAGACATAGCTGTGGCCACCTAGGACTAGCCCGGGGGCCGGCTAGGGGCCTATCATGATTGTGGCCACCTAGGACCAGCCCGAGGACTGGCTAGGGGCCAGACATGACTGTGGCCGCCTAGGACCAGCCCGAGGGCCGGCTAGGGGCCTAACATGATTGTGGCCGCCTAGGACCAGCTCAAGGGCTGGCTAGGGGCCAGACATGACTACGGCCGCCTAGGACCAGCCCGAGGGCCGGCTAGGGGCCTAACATGATTGCGGCCACCTAGGACCAACCCGAGGGCTGGCTAGGGGCCAGACATAGCTGTGGCCACCTAGGACCATCCTGGGGCTGGCTAGGGGCCTATCGTGATTGTGGCCGCCTAGGACCAGCCCGAGGGTTAGCTAGGGGCTAGACATGACTATGGCCGCCTAGGACCAGCCCGAGGGCCGGCTAGGGGCCTAACATGATTGTGGCCGCCTAGGACCAGCCCGAGGGCTGGCTAGGGGCCAGACATAGCTATGGCTGCCTAGGACCAGCCCGGGGGCCGGCTAGGGGCCTATCATGATTGTGGCCGCCTAGGACCAGTCCGAGGGCTGGCTAGGGGCCAGACATGACTGTGGCCGCCTAGGACCAGCCCGAGGGCCGGCTAGGGGCCTAACATGATTGTGGCCGCCTAGGAACAGCCCGAGGGATGGCTAGGGGCCAGACACAGCTGTGGCCGCCTAGGACTAGCCCGGGGGCCGGCTAGGGGCCTATCGTGATTATGGCCACCTAGGGCCAGCCCGAGGGCCGGCTAGAGGCCTAACATACTTGTGACCGCCTAGGACCAGCCCGAGGGCTGTCTATGGGCCTAACATGACTGTGGCCGCCTAGGACCCGCCCGAGGGCTGGCTAGGGGCCAGACATAGCTGTGGCCGCCTAGGACCAGCCCGGGGGCGGGCTAGGGGCTTATCATGATTGTGGCCGCCTAGGACCAGCCCGAGGGCTGGCTAGGGGCCAGACATGACTGTGGCCACCTAGGACCAGCCAGAGGGCCGGCTAGGGGCCTAACATGATTGTGGCCACCTAGGACTAGCCCGAGGGCTGGCTAGGGGCCAGACATAGCTGTGGCTGCCTAGGACCAGCTCGGGGGCTGGCTAGGGCCAGACATAGCTGTGGCTGCCTAGGACCAGCCCGGGGCCGGCTAGGGGCCTATTAGGATTATGGCCGCCTTGGACCAGTCTGAGGGCTGGCTAGGGGTCAGACATGACTGTGGCCGCCTAGGACCAGCCCGAGGGCTGGCTAGGGGCCAGACATGACTATGGCCGCCTAAGACCAGCCCGAGGGCCGGCTTAGGGACTAACATGATTGTGGCCGCCTAGGACCAGCCCGAGGGCTGGCTAGGGGCTAGACATGACTGTGGCTGCCTAGGACCAACCCGGGGGCCGGCTTGGGGCCTATCATGACTGTTTCCGCCTAGGACCAGCCCGAGGGCCGGCTAGGGGCCAGACATGACTATGGCCGCCTAGGACCAGCCCGAGGGCCGGCTAGGAGCCTAACATGATTGTGGCCACCTAGGACCAGCCCGAGGGCTGGCTAGGGGATAGACATAGATGTGGCCGCCTAGGACCAGCCTGGGGGCCGGCTAGGGGCCTATCATGATTGTGGCCGCCTAGGACCAGCCCGAGGGCTGGCTAGGGGCTAGACATGACTATGGCCGCCTAGGACCAATCCGAGGGCCGGCTAGGGGCCTAACATGATTGTTGCCGCCTAGGACTAGCCCGAGGGCTGGCTAGGGGCCAGACATAGCTGTGGCCGCCTAGGATCAGTCCGGGGGCTGGCTAGGGGCCTATCATGATTATGGCCGCCTAGGATCAGCCCGAGGGCTGACTAGGGGCCAGACATGACTGTGGCCGCCTAGGACCAGCCCGAGGGCCGACTAGGGGCCTAACATGATTGTGGCCGCCTAGGACCAGCCCGAGGGCTGGCTATGGGCCAGACATAGCTGTGGCCGCCTAGGACCTGCCCGGGGGCTGGCTAGGGGCTTAACATACTTGTGGCCACCTAGGACCAGCCCGAGGGCCGGCTAGGGGCCTAACATGACTGTGGCCACCTAGGACCAGCCCGAGGGCCGGCTAGGGGCCTAACATGATTGTGGCCGCCTTAGGACCAGCCCGAGGGCTAGCTAGGGGCCAGACATAGCTGTGGCCGCCTAGAACCAGCCCAGGGCTGGCTAAGGGCCTATCATGATTATGGCCGCCTAGGACCAGTCCGAGGGCTGGCTAGGGGCCAGACATGACTATGGCCGCCTAGGACCAGCCCAAGGGCCGGCTAGGGGCCTAACATGATTGTGGCCACCTAGGACCAGCCCGAGGGCTGGCTAGGGGCCAAACATAGCTGTGGCTGCTTAGGACCAGCCCGGGGGCTAGCTAGGGGCCTATCATGATAGTGGCCGCCTAGGACCAGCCCGAGGGCTAGCTAGGGGCCAGACATGACTGTGGCCGCCTAGGACCAGCCCGAGGGCCGGCTAGGGCCTAACATGATTGTGGCCACCTAGGACCAGCCCGAGGGCTGGCTAGGGATCAGACATAGCTGTGGCCGCCTAGGACCAGCCCGGGGTTGGCTAGGGGCCTATCATGATTGTGGCCGCCTAGGGCCAGCCGAGGGCCGGCTAGGGGCCTTACATACTTGTGGCCGCCGAGGACTAGTCCGAGGGCCAGCTATTGGCCTAACATGACTGTGGCCGCCTAGGACCAGCCCGAGGGCCGGCTAGGGGCCTAACATGATTGTGGCCGCCTAGGACCAGCCCGAGGGCTGGCTAGGGGTCAGACATAGCTGTGGCCGCCTAGGACCAATCCGGGGGCCGGCTAGGGGCCTATCATGATTATGGCCGCCTAGGACCAGCCCGAGGGCTGGCTAGGGGCCAGACATGACTGTGGCCACCTAGGACCGGCCCGAGGGCCGGCTAGGGCCTAACATGATTGTGGCCACCTAGGACCAGCCCGAGGGCAGGCTAGGGGTAGACATAGCTGTGGCTGCCTAGGACCAGCTCATGAGCCGGCTAGGGGCCTATCAGGATTGTGGCCGCCTAGGACCAGTCCGAGGGCTGACTAGGGTCCAGACATGACTGTAGCCGCCTAGGACCAGCCTAAGGGCTGGCTAGGGGCGAGACATGACTGTGGTCGCCTAGGGCCAGCCCAAGGGCCGACTAGGGGCCTAACATGATTGTGGTCGCCTAGGACCAGCCCGAGGGCGAGCTAGGGGCCAGACATGACTGTGGCCGCCTAGGATCAGCCCTGGGGTCAGCTAGGGGCCTATCATGACTATGGCCGCCTAGGACCAGCCTGAGGGCCGGCTAGGGGCCAGACATGACTGTGGCCGCCTAGGACCAGCCCGAGGGCCGGCTAGGGGCCTAACATGATTGTGGCCACCTAGGACCAGCCCGAGGGCTGGCTAGGGGCTAGACATAGCTGTGGCCGCCTAGGACCAGCCTGGGGCCGGCTTGGGGCCTATCATGATTATGGCCGCCTAGGACCAGCCCGAGGGCTGGCTAGGGGCCAGACATGACTGTGGCCGCCTAGGACCAGCCCGAGGGCCGGCTAGGGGCCTAACATGATTGTGGCTGCCTAGGACTAGCCCGAGGGCTGGCTAGGGCTAGACATAGCTGTGGCCGCCTAGGACCAGCGGGGCCGACTAGGGGCCTAACATGATTGTGGCCGCCTAGGACTAGCCCGAGGGCTGGCTAGGGGCTAGACATAGCTGTGGCCGCCTAGGATCAGCCTGGGGCCGGCTAGGGGCCTATCATGATTGTGGCCACCTAGGACTAGCCCGAGGGTTGGCTAGGGGCCAGACATGATTGTGGCCGCCTAGGACCAGCCCTAGGGCCGGCTAAGGGCCTAACATGATTGTGGCCGCCTAGGTCCACCCCAAGGGCTGGCTAGGGGCCAGACATAGCTGTGGCCACCTAGGACCAGCCCGGGGCCGGCTAGGGGCCTAACTTACTTGTGGCCGCCTAGGACCAGCCCGAGGGCCGGCTAGGGGCCTAACATGACTGTGGCCGCCTAGGACCAGCCCGAGGTCTGGCTAGGGGCCTAACATGATTGTGGCTGCCTAGGACCAGCCCGAGGGCTGGCTAGGGCCAGACATAGCTGTGGCCACCTAGGACCAGCCCGGGGGCTGGCTAGGGGCTATCATGATTGTGGCCGCCTAGGACCAGCCCGAGGCTGGCTAAGGGCCAGACATGACTGTGGCCGCCTAGGACCAGCCCGAGGGCCGCTAGGGGCCTAAAATGATTGTGGCCGCCTAGGACCAACCCGAGGGTGGCTAGGGGCCAGACATAGCTGCCTCGATGGTTTCTCATGCGATCTGGGAGTTTGACTCAGGGCCGCCTAGAGCACAAGACTTGAACCTCGGTGGTTTCTCGTGCCGATCTGGGTGTCTATGTCTTTTGGCCTACCTTGTTCCTTTTGAAGCCCCGAGGGGTGACCCGAGAGTCGCTGTAGTGGGACCATGTTCGGAAGCCTTTAACCCCGGAGGGTGACCTGAGGGCACTTTGACCTGGCTCAGGGTCCTTTTTTGAAACCCCGAAGGGTGACCCGAGAGTCGTTGTGGTAGGATCATGCTCGGGAGCCTTTAACCCCAGAGGTGACCTAAGGGCACTTTGACCTGGCTCAGGGTCCTTTTTTGAAACCCCAAAGGGTGACCCGAGAGTCGCTGTGTAGGACCATGCTCGGGAGCCTTTAACCCCGGAGGGTGACCTGAGGCACTTTGACCTAGCTCAGGGTCCTTTTTTGAATCCCGAAGGGTAGCCTTTATTGATGGGGGAAAAATAAAATCGCCTCGGGGGTTTTGCGATCGGCCCGGGGTTGACTTGGGGCCGCCGAGACCACAGGGCCTGAACCATCGGAGGTTTCTTGCACCTGTCCGGGGTGTCTATGATCTCGGGACCACTAAAGTTATTTTTTAAAAAAATATCTCGGGGGTCGCTCGGCTGGTCCGGGAGTTTGACTCGGAGCCACCGAGACCATAGGACTTGAATCGCCTGGAGGTTTCTTGCACCGGTCCGGGGGTGTCCTTATGATCGGGGCTACCGAAAAATACCTCGGCGGTCGCTTAGCCGGCCCGAGTGGTTTTTGAGAAATTAAATAAAAAACTTCTTTTTTCTTGTACAACATTGCCATAGGGGTTCAGTTTAGGGCCACTTAGGACACAGGGCTTGAACCTCGGAGGTTTCTTGTGCCGGTCCGGGGTGTCTGTGTCCCTTGGGCCACTGAGGGGTCATGAAGTCAAATAGAAATCTATTGGATTATATAAAAAGAAACTTTGTTCTCAGAGTGTGGTATACTTAGCTTTCGAGGCTTTTTTCCTTTGCATCGTGTTTGGTGTCAGCGTCGATTAAGGGCTTGGGAGCTTTTCTTTGGAGAAATTGGTCTCCTACTGCTGACCTGGGTACTTCAGCCCACTAGTGGTCTGTCCCTCAGGAAATTAGGTTCACTAGAACGGAGGTGCCATTATCCTTGCTTGGGCGTCATCGCTTGTCCATTATTGAGGATGCTAACTCTTCCCTCATCAGATGCCCACCAGCATCATTTAGTATATGAGAGTTTTTTTTTTCTTCTGGATGCTGAGGCTCTCTACCACTTGCGGTCGCTTTGTTTCCCTACTTTTGGATGTCAGTTTTTTCTTCTGGACACTCTCTCTGTTAGTTTCTTCTTTCTTCGAAATCTGGTTCCCCTCCTCAGGTAACTGGGAACAATCCTCAGAAACCTTCAATTGTTCAAAATCTTCTTCAACGTTATGCGTATGGGGTAAATCCTTTGCAAGCTCTCCCACCTCTCTACAAGCTTGTGTCTACGTACACATGATCTGAGCTCATCCCGCTTTCGATCCAGAGGCTCACGTCCTGACTCCTCTTTCATAGCTTTCTGCCCTTGCGTAGTATTTTTCCTTTGAGAGAATTGGTCACCCTCAGTGCTGGAATCTGAGAGCAGCTGGAACCGAATATGCTAGAGGGCTCGGGCTTGGTTTGGCTCTTGGGTGCAATTGATAGGAAGAGAGAGAGACAAAGCCCTTTTATCTTCATCTTTTATCTTGCATTAATTGCATCAACACCTCTTTGCCTACTACCACCAGAAATCAAAATGCCTACAAATACTTGAAGTGACGGGCCATGGATAATGTCCCAAGTTTGCCCCTTTTTGGAAATTATTCTGCTGACCATGTTGCAATCCACCTCCGACTGTCCGTTGAGCCTTTAATTGAGCTCCTCTAGCCGCTGGTGCTGTCCATCCAGATGCTTCTTTAGGATTAAGATCTTTCCAGATGGCTCAGAAGATGAGCAATGAGAGGAGCGGCAGCTTGAGCAGGGGGTAGGAGACTGCAATCTCCTGAAAGCTTCACGATGGTCTTTTCAGATCAGTGCGATGTGGATGCCCCTAGCATGATTGGTGAGGACCTTCGGCACGTGTGTCACCACCATGGCTAATTTAGAGGGGACAAAGACTTACAGATCAGGGAGACAAAGCTTTTTTCCTTTAGCACAGCCGCCCCCCTACCTGGCACGCCAATCTATTGATGCCCGATCACTTTGAGCTGGCATCCTTGAGCGTCAGCCGTTCTCCATAGAAATATCGGGGCCCTTCCTTTGTCTTCAAAGCCTGCAAGAAGTCCACGGCCGGGTATTCTGGCGGGGACCCTCTGACGCTCAAGTTAGTGCTCTGGGCAATAGCCGTGAGCTTGAGAAAGCTCGAAAGAGAAAAAAGAGAGGCTCAAAATGAGCGTGTCAAGTTTCCTAGAGTTACCTCTTCTTACCTAATTTATTTACCTTTATACTCTGTGAAACTTGCTTGAGAAGTTTGGGTTCTTGTCCTCTAGTGGGAAGGAGTCACGTGGAGCCTTATGATGGACCATGACTTTTGGGGGCTCATTTAGTGTGAGTGGCTGAAGTGTCATGATGACTGAGGACTTTTGGTGGGTGAAATGTCAGGGTTGACATCTATGAGGCTCAAAATGCTGCCACTTGTCAAGACTTTTATGATAAATGATAACTTTCAATAAAGCTTACCTCTTAGTGGAATGTCAGAGCTACAGGCGCTGTCACATCCTTCATCACTTTTCTCTTTTCTTATTTTGAGACTTGTGTTCACCTTGACTCGGCGAATCTGACGCCGAATTATGGTAATCCGTTGAAGATACTCGGCTGATCCATAGTTCTAAATCAATCTATCGCCAGCTGTCATTTATAATTATGAACTGTGGTGGTGCCCTGTCCTTTGACAAGCTCCTGAGGGCCCTATAAATACTTTAGATCATGATGCCAGTGTCCCTCCTTTCTTTTTATTAGGTCTTTGAGTCATCTTGGAAGGACCATGACTGGTCCTTCACCTTCTGATATCCTCCACGTCACTTTTCATTGTTTTGTGGCTGGAGTCCTTCTCCCTCCCAGAGCCATCCATGCAGCCTGGAGTCCGAACCAGGGGAGCCCCGGATGCTCAAAGTCATGAAATTCAGAGAGTTAGAAGTCCGTGGAAGACCTGGGGTCGCCGTGGGATTCGCTCGGACCACCAGGGGCCACCTAGGATGGACGGAAGGCCGCTGTGATAGAGGTCGTTGCAGAAAGGCCGAAAGCCGTCATGAAAGGGCTGGAGGCCGCCTAGGATTTGCCAGGGGCCACCTAGGATGGACGGAAGGCCGCTGTGACAGGGGCCATTGCAGAAAGGCTGAAAACCGTCATGGAAGGGCCGAAGGCCGCCTAGGATTTGCCAGGGGCCACTTAGGCTGCTCTTGGCCGCCGTCATGGGGGTGTCGGGGGCCGTCTAGGATTGCTTGAAAATGGGTCCCGATGTTATTACCGAAGCACCCTTACGTGCATGCATGGGGCCAAAAAGGAAGTCAATGTGACAACCATAAATGCACATGGCCTTTATAAGACCATAAATGCCCTGGCCCATAAATGCGATAGGTTGGAGTCTGAAACTGAAGCCGCTTAGAAAGGCCGCCTAAGACACCCTTACGAGCATGCATAGGGCCAAAAAGGGAGTCAATGTGACAACCATAAATGCACATGGCCTTTATAAGACCATAAATGCCCTGGCACATAAATGCGATAGGGAGCCATCGTCGTGGTGGCATTGGGAGTCTGAAACCGAAGCCGCCTAGAAAGGCCGCCTAAGATGGCCGCCTAGAAAGGCCACCTAGGATGGCCATTGCCGTTGAGGAAAAGGTCGCTTAAGACTTCCTCCGCTGTCTCTCTCTTCTTGTGGTCCGTGACTTGACATTAATGCTGACTTGATTAATGCCCCATTCCATTGAATGCTCTCCAATAAATGCCTTGGAGCGAGGGCCTTTATAAGACCTATAAATGCCTCGGCTTGAAAGGCCGTCGAGGAAGAGGCCGCTAGGATTAAGATTATAGTTGAGAAGGCCTAGGAAGAGGCGGCAAGGAAGAGGCCGCCTAGGACGGCCGCTGACGGCCGCTGAGGAAGGTCGTTAAGGAAAAGCTGCTTCTCTCTCTCTCTCCTTGTGGTCTATGACATTAATGCTTCATTCCAATAAATGCCTTGGAGCAAGGGCCTTTATAAGACCATAAATGCCTTGGAGCAAGGGCCTTTATAAGACCTATAAATGCCTCGGCTTGAGAAGGCCGTCGAGGAAGAGGCCGCCTAGGATTAGATTATAGTTGAGAAGGCCGTCTGCTTAGAGGCCGCCTAGGATTGCCGCTTAAGACGGCCGCTGAGGAAGGTCGTTGAGGAAAAGGCTGCTTAGGACTTCCTCTGCTGTCTCTTTCTCCTCGTGGTCCATGACTTGACATTAATGCCCCATTCCATTGAATGCTCTCCAATAAATGCCTTAGAGCGAGGGCCTTTATAAGACCTATAAATGCCTCGGCATAAATGCCCGTTGAGGAAGAGGCCGCCAAGATGGCCTCCTAAAATGAAAGGCCGCTTATATGCCGTTGAGTAAGAGGCCGCCAAAGATGGCCTCCTAAAATGAAAGGCCGCTTAGGATGGACGGAAGACTGCCTATGATGGCCGTTGAGGAAGACCGCCTAGGATTATTGAGGAAGGGGCCGCCTAGGATTTCCTTTTGTGTATCATTAAATGCTGCCCATTGATTATGGACATTAATGACAAAAGGGATCCTTCACTCACATAGCTCTTTTTTCTTTCTCTCTCTTCATTATGACGGACGCTTGTTGCAACAGATAGCAAAGCTGCGGACGAAATTAAATGCCCACAGCATCCTTGAAGAGAGAATATAGTAGGCCAGTGAGACCGCCTAGGAACTAAGCCGCTTAAGAAGGCCGCCGAAGATGACCGCCTAGAAAAATTATTTGAAAATTTCTGTTTTCATTGCCCATGGGCCTGTTAACTGGTTGTATCATTATCAAGGGTAATTAATTCACAATGTGGATGAAATTAGGAAGAAAGTTGTGACAATTCCTCCACTGTGGTCAGCTGTTGCTTGTCATGGAATTCTTTAGAAAGTTCTTAGATGTAATCCTAGAACTTGGAACAGAAATTTTCAATTAGCTGCTGCAATCATAGTTACTGTGAAGCCAATCAAACAGATGGCTGGCTGTTCAATTGAGGAGGAGATTAACAGCATGGAGCTTGCTGAGTGGGGACTGATTTCTGAGCAACTTTCCACGACATCCAGGAGATGTATAACCTGATTATATTCAATGATGGATCTATGTTTTTGGCTAGGGTATGACCTTTGCAAAATGAATAAGAGGAAACACCTAAAAGGGGCAGTGTTGGATAGAGTTCATCAATCTTCAACAAGCAGAGCTATACAAAAGAACAATAATTATTTCAAATGGTTTCTGATGGACACCCTCATGTTGGTCTGCAGAAAGAGGATTTTGATGGTTCACTCATGCTGTAAACATTATGGTGTGTCTTGAAATTAATGATTGCCAAACAACCACTTAGTACCGAAAAGTTGACTTGGATGATGATGCTCTTTTAATTTAAACCGTTGTTCCATTATTGTCATTTTTTATGTAGCCTCCTTGGGCTTGTATTTTGGAAAACATTTCACATTCTTTTTCCCTCCCAAGTTATGTTTGCATTATGTGCCTTTTTTTATTTGAAGAAACTATATGTTGCACTTATTTGCTCATATACAGCTGGAGGTGATTCATCAAGTGTTAGAGCTTGGGATCTTTGGCCGTCCCTCAGATGGTCAATGGATGTTGCGTTCCCATGTCAGAGAAAGAAATATGGTCGAATCCTGTGAGGTTTGTATATAGTTCTTTGATACTTCTTGGGATCTTTGATGTTATGGAAATTGCCTTTTTGGGCAGTCATTTCATTATCAGTTTCACTGGGCTGATTTGTTTATGATGATTATCAGGGTGATACTCCCTATGAGAAACGACAAAAGCTTGGCAGGCTTGAGGCAAGACTGATTCAGGAATTGATGGCAAAGGAGAAGGGATTATGTCGCAAGATATGTGTGGTGCTGATTCTAGGAAACCTGAAGATTCAGGATCGCTAAATTTATCTTCCAAGGATACGATCTTTTCTGTTGGAAAGAATATAAGAGAGGAAAGTCATTCTGGTGCACCGAAAGCAAAACGGACTGGCCTGCAGAAAGGAGATCAAGAGTGGTCTTTGGTGTACCTAAGCCTGGAAAGAAAAGAAAATTTATGGAAGTAAGCAAGCATTACACTGCAGATAAGACTGAAAAGGCAAGTGAAGGGAATGATTCTATTAAATTTGCAAAGTATTTGATGCCACAATCATCCCACCTATGGAGAAATACTTCAAAAGGGGATGCAAGAGTAAAACGAGCCAGTGAATCTAATCGTAGGGGGCTCAAATCTGTAAAATCACAGAACACTCAGGCGAGAGGTACAGGTGAGAGAGAAAGTACATCCTTCAACTGTGCCTGTTTCAAATGGTGGAGAATGCGGTCCTGGTTCTTTACTAAATGTCAAAGCTTCATCTAGTAAGGAGGAGAACAACGTAGGAAAGAAAAATTTACTGGAAGCTGGTCCTTTGTCAACCAGCCGTGGAACAGCAGTAGAGCCTTTTGTGACACCTATGCCTGGTGCTCCATCGTCTAAGAAGTTGTCTGCTGCTGTTGAGGCCGGAGGAGTAAAAGGAAAGGTGACACGTGCTACAGTTAAATCAAGTGGAACTGAAATTAAGGGCTTTGAAGATCCTGCTAAAGCTGTCTCTGATGCCATTGAACCTCGGAGATCCAACCGCAGAATTCAACCAACCTTTTCTGTTTGGTAACTTTGGTGAGAAGGTATCTGCTTGCATTCTTATTTTAATTGTTACCCTACTACTGATAGCTCACAGTTGATATTTGTATTCTTGTAGCTTGCTACCCCTTTTATATATTTATTTTAATTGTTACCCTACTACTCTTTTTAATTAGTAAATATTCAAATCAATCGTTTCATATTATAGTTGATTTTGAATTATAATATACACTAACATTTTCATTCTTGGGTCTCTAATGCTGGCCGAATACTTTCTTTTTTTTATTATTTATTCAACTTTCTACACGGATTTCAGCAAGCCACGAAATGGCTGGATCTCTTAGGTTCTAAGAAAATTTCTTATTAGAATGATAATATTAACTTGTTCTCGGATCTTCATAAAACTAGAATTCTATTTGATTAAATTTTAAATCTTTACCCTTTTTTCCTACCATTCTTAAATAATTATTTTTGACATAAATTGCCTAGAAAGTACTTCAACTCAGCACTTGTATGTCTTGTCGAATATTGACCAATAATTCTCAAGATAATACTTAATGCAACATAAATTATTAATCAAAGATTTTTAAATAAGGCAGTGATAATGATCAAAATGCTAGTTGGATCAGCACATTTTTCATTAGAATAATACAATAAAAAATTAAATTAGCATCGGATTTTAATGCGATATCACATTTTACTATTTTGATTTCTGATACTTCCTCTTTATTTTCCTTCCTTCGTTTTAACTTTCTATATTTATATTCGCCAGCCAGCTGTAAGATAGCCGAGTTCTCGTAGAAATATTGTTTCTTAAAAGGTATATCGACTGTCACCTTAAATCGTATCAGATTTAAATCTTGCTATTATATATTTTAATGTATTTTGATTTCCGATGATTCCTTTCCTTTTTTTCTTTCTCATTTTTCCCTCAACTTTTTTATTTTTGTGTCAACCAGTACGCCAAGCCCCGGCCGGACCGAAGAGCGAAGAAAATTTCGACCGGATTCGGTAGCTTACAAGCCCCGACCGGACCGAATGGTAAAGAAACTATGACCGGATTCGGGCAGCTTACAAGCCCCAGCCGGACCGAATGGTGAAGAAACTTCGTCCGGATTCGGGAAGCTTACAAGCCCCGGACGGACCAAAGAATGAAGAAAACTTCAATCGGATTCGGGCAGCTTACAAGCCTCGGTCGGCGCCGAAAGTAAAAGCCTCGATCAAAGCCGAAGTGCGTTGCTTATTAAAAGCCTCGGCCAAAGCCGAAGTGTTGCTTATTAAAAGCTTCGGCCAAAGCCGAAGTAAAATCCTCGGCCAAAGCCGAAGTGTGTTGCTTATTAAAAGCCTCGGCCAAAGCCGAAGTGTGTCACTTATCAAAAATCTCGGCCAAGACCGAGTGACAAGAACAAACATTTTGGAGATAACAGCAAACACAAAAGTTGCAAAAATCCTCCTTTTCATTCATCATAAAAAAGAACAACAAAAAAGAAAGAAAAAGATACAGGAGCCCTCACTGGGGCTTATCATCTTCTCCGGGAGCCGCCGAGCCCCCCCACGTCGAGCTGACTCGGCGATCTGTCATCGAAGGGATGCTACTTCCCCTTCCAGCCGGCTGTTGGCACAACGAAGGAGCTTGACCTCTCTCATAGAAATGGCCAGATATTGTTCGGCCGCCCTCTGAAGCTGCTCGCGATCCACGAACATTGACGCCAGGACCTCCCCGTCAATAGGTACCGTAATGCGGCTCCCCTGGGACCCCCCACGGCCATTAGCGCCGCTGCTTGGTGCCTCAGTTAATTGCCCCTCACCTTCGGAAGCCATCTCAGAACCCAAAAATTCTTAGGAAATCAGCTGAAAAGATGACTAACAGAGGCATCCCCCTCATCCATATTTAAACTGCTCCTGGTGAGTATTTGATCGTTCGAGCCATTAAATTAACCCGTGGAAACTCGTCACGTGTCGCCACCTCAGTGGGCGCTCGCGGGAAATGAGGAGTCGCGCCCCTCACCGAAGAAAATCGATAAACATCAGCGAGGCGCTCGGGAGACTCCCCCTTTTCTTGGGACCAGGCTCCCTCCGATCTGCCGGACCCCTTTCAAATTAAATATCCTCAAAATTCTGTCAGACCCCTTCGAATTAAATATCCTCAAAAGTCTGCCAGACCCCTTCGAATTAGATATCCTAGAAAGTCTGCCAGATTCCCTCGAATCAGATGTCCTTGAAAAAATGTGGAGAAGATGAAAAAGTGCATCAGTGACCAACACTGGAGAAACATGGCTCGCCCTCTTCGAAAGTAACCAATTCCTAGACTTCGGGCACCCCTATAAATTGCTCGGGTAACCCCCATCCTCTTTGGGCATCCGCGCCTGAATCCACAGTTGCAGTAAGGACCAAGTAAACTATCAAAAATCCTCGGCAACACCGAGCGATCTCCGTACCTTGGCAGGGCCAAGTAAAACACCGAAAACCCTCGGCAACAACCGAGTGATATTCTGAAACCTCGGCAATAGCCGAGCGATATTCTAAACCTGGCAACAACCAAGCGATATTCCGAAGCCTCGCTTACAACTGAGTGATATATTATCTGAAACCTCGGTCAAGTCAAATGGCATATTCTTAAAATATTATCTAAAGCTCTAGTCTAGACGAGTAATCTCTCAAACACTTTGACGCAACTAAGACGTCCTATGATACTTTGGCAGAAGTAAGCAACCTCCTTCTACTCAACCGTCAAGACGTACGAGCTGTCTCTTTCCGAAGACATACCTTCTGCAAACGAGATCATGCTTACCGCATGAGTCCACAGGACCGCCTAGACCCAAACAGGGACAAACGCTTTCCTCCACTGAGGACCAAACATTGGTCTTAGAAAAAATCAGGTAGCAGGAATGTTGCCAAAATATGCTATGACACAAAAAGCATGACATGGGAGTAGTAACTCTCAAACACAATCACATTGAAAAAAGAAGCAGGTGCTAAAAGAAGAAAGAATAAAACTTTCTTTATTTCTTCATCAATGAAAAAGAGTTACAACCTCCTAAGAGGCGTTACAAGTGCAGGAAATAAAAACAAGTAAATAGCTCGGCCGGATTGCTTCAGTCATTTCGGTTAATAATGATGTTTCGGCGTCTAACTCGAGAAGTCGGAAAAACCAGTCAGCTCGCCCTGAACCACTGGTTAAGGCCAAGCCGGCCTTCCACAGGTCCTCTGGATGAACCAAAAGATCCAAGAACAGAAGGAAGACCTATGGACGCGATGCTGGGGAGACATTCCCCCTAGGTGGAATGCTGGGCTGCTGGACGCTGCTCGATTGTGAAAGACAGGGGACCAACAGACCCACACTGCTCTCAACTCCCTCTTCATAGGCAAAAGATCCCCCAGCCGGACAAGCTAAGGGATCCAGCCCGAGGGAGAAGGAAAAGTCCGTCCTTACCATGGGGATATGCATGCTTTGCATTTTCCCCATGGCAAGTGACGTGCCCATATGGTCTCTGCGGACCTCCCGTGTGCTCTCCATATGATCTCCGAAACTCCTCTCTTGAGGACGAGCTACTCTTCAGCGGCTTCTTCATCACCCCAGCTATCCGGAGAAGTCGACTTGCAAAAGGAGAACTCAGTCTCTCCACTCTCAACCTCAAATACATAGACATCATGAGAGCTTTCACAGGAGAACAAAGTCTTGAGACATAGCCTAACACGACATGTTCTCCCCAATTTATAGGCAAATAAGCCTCCAAAATTTGAAATAGCATACCCCATTGCCACGTGGAAAGGCAGAAGAAAAGAATTACTACCCGGAGCGCGCCAAGTGCATTTCCCAAGCCGTGACGAAAGGCAAGGGATCTCCCCCTGATCTTGAATCAAAAACCTTAAATGCATGAGATCAGCTGCAGGTCGTTGGGATACGGGCAAGCCTAGGAAATCCCCTTCGAAAATGATGCCATCCAATGGCGACTGATTGCTTGTCACGTACACTAAAAGGACCTACATTGGAAAAGGCCAACGAAGTAAATGCCCCTGACAAGGGAGAAGCACTCTTCAACAAAACCACTCCGTGTACCTCAGCTGAAAGCATGCCCACTTCTTCATTTCGGACAAGCCGAACTATCTAATCTCGGCTCTAACCAGGATACCCCTGCGATTCTCGACCATTTCAAGTCGAACTATCCAATACTTCGGCACGACAAATTCCCTTACCTGTCCCGAGCGGGACCGGAACTATACTCCTCAGCAGCATCGGACCATTTTATGCCTCGGCCGAGCATGCCCATTCTTTACTTCGGACAAACCGGGTAATCCTTATATCTCGGCCTCGATCGAGATGCTTATTCTAGCCCGAATTCAACCGCCTAAGAGCGCGAATGAGTTATGATTTGTTCGCAGTCGGAAGAAAACTTAAGGTAAAAGATCAGCCAAAAAGATGAACAAATAGAGGTAAAAAAACCCATTCATCAAAAATTTTGACCAGACTACAAATCTGAAAAGCAAAAAAATAAAATAAAATACACAAGCGACCCTCAAGGATTAGGGGCTGGATCAGTCCCAGCGGTATCCTCAGCAACATTCGGGGAGGCTTGGCTCGTTTCGCCCACTTCAAAAGTCGTCATTCCTTCGACAACAAGCTTGGAGTGTCCTTCGGGAGCCGCGGCCTCGCTAGAGCCCAAAATAGCATCAAGATCGACATCTGAGATATCTTCATATTCGACTTCTTCAGCCCCTGGGGTACAGGCCTCAAAGGGTTCAACATCCAAAAAGAAGAGGTCCCATTCTGGATGCTCCCGAGAAATTCTGGTTCGGACCTCCTCTGCGCCAAGCTAAAAAGCCTCAACACAGATCGCATCTTGTTCGCCCCGAAGCATGGTGAGATGCCTTTCAGCCTCGACAACTTGGCTCCGGAGTGAGGTGATTTTCTCCTCGGTCTCGGTGACCCACCCTTTGAGCTCCGAGCTCCTCTGTCGACTCGACGACAGTTCCCCTTGCAGGGTCTCTAATTGGCTTCGGCCCTCTAATTTTGCCTTCTCCATCTGCAAACACAGGGTTAGCCGATGCAACAGTGAGCCGATGGAAAGATTAAAAAGACGATATCGTACCTCTTCCTCTTGCCAAGCTAATCTCCTGGTTAATTCCTCGACCTTGCCGAAGGCCCTCAGCTTGTCGCCTTAACCTGCTCGATCCTATCCTTGAGGTCATTAATCCTCGACTGCCTGCTGTTAGCTTCTTTTCTGGACTGGAAGAGCTCGTTATCAAGCTTGGCTATTTTCTCCTGATGCCATCTGATCCTGTCATCCCTGGCAACAATGCAATGATTTAGCTGTCGGACCTTCTCCTCCGACTCGCCAAGCATTCTGTTCAAGCGATTCTTCTCCTCGGTAGCTTCTCTCCTCAGCCTGTCTCAACTTTCGTCGAGCTATTTCTTAGCAGTTTTCATTTCTTCAGCATATCTGGATGTGACCTGTGATAACTCCGAGCATACTTCATCGTACCTCGCCCGAAGCCCACATAGCTCCTTAACTTCAAGCCTTAATCTGGATGCGTCATCGAGGGTGGCCTGATGCAATCCCCTCGCCCTCACCAAGTTCTTGTTGGCGGTATCCAAAACTCACTCAAATTTATCACACGCCTCTGTTCACAATCGGAGCTCATTACTGACTCTCTTGGCCTGGACATTGGCCCCTGTCGCCAGGCTCAAACGCCAGCACAGTGCCCTAGTGATCATAGCGCTCTGCGAAACAAAACCCAAATAAGAAAGCGCAATCAAGTTAACCAGAAAGCACCCACTACTCTGGAATAGCAACTCACCCGGGAGGTGTAAGACCTAGCTAGCTCCATGAGGGTGGAATTATTGATTCCAGGGAGAAGATGAATATCCTTTGCCACATTCCACTGACCGAATGCGGCGTCGATAAGTTCCAAGTCCGCAAACTCGTTCACCAAGGGACCCATGCTCGGATACAATGCCGACCTCATCAGAGCAGAGAATGCCTCCTCGATAGCCGGGTCCAAACTACCAGGCTGCCCATCTGAGGGATCAGTCCGAGCAATCTCAGACTGAGAAGCCTTCAATCTCCTGGCCTCCTTTAGCAAAAGTCTAGCCTGTGACTCCTCAGATACCTCGGCCAGCCCAGGCACCAATGTTCCCAAGGCTTCAGTGGGAGAAGCTTCGGCTAGAAGGTTATCATCATGTCCTCTTTTTTCACCTAAAGGTCCTTCTTCAATCACCGGCGCCTGCTCCTCCCCCGTAGGCTCCACCGAAGCCTCAATCTGTTCATCAACTCCTTTAACCTCCTCAGGAGGAAGCTCTCCAACAGGAAACTCTTCCCAAGCCTTCGTTACCATTGGCCTAATGTCACCACCCTTTAATCCCTCGAGGGAGGCCCTTCAATGGTAGGCTCACCCTGAACTTTCGACGAAGCCTCGTCTGGGCTGTCCACTATCTCCACCACCAAAGGACAAGTGATCTCGGCAACCCTCTCTGAGTCCTCCTCCGCTCTCTGCTCCTCCGTCATGACTATTGTTTCTTTCTCCAACTAAGAGAACCCCTCTCTCATCGCTGGCGCTCCCACATTCTCTTTTTGTCCACTATCTCCGGAGAGCGCTCTTCAAAAAGGCGAACCCTCTTTTCAAGCTTGCATCTTTCCCCTCTACTGGCCTCTCTCGGGTGCTTGCCCAACTCCTTCTTTATGCGGCCCTCCAGCGCAGATTTTTTGGCTGCAGGCACAGTGGGCGACCGATCAAACCAAGATACACTTGCTCGAGTGAAGTCAATGGAAGGGGGAGGACTTACCTTGCATGTCAATGGGGCTAAGCCCGGCGGCAAAAAGGGCCTCCTCCGATAGTAAGACATTAGCTGAGAATAATCGACCGTCAAGAAGGACCCCTAGGTCCTCCTTCTCCTGTTTGGATAAGGCTGGATGCGCTTCATATCCCTAACAGGGTTTCTTCATTCTTGCGGGAAGCCGAACTATGTTCTCTTCGGCGATAAAGAATCGAACCTTCCATTCTTTATGGATGACGGCTTATCCATGATCATCCTGAATGACCTCCGAGGTCCGATATAGGACCACTCCGAGTTTCTTTCGGACATCAGATGGTAACAAACATGGAACAAGGACAGAGTTGCTGTTACCTGAACCCGGTTACACATCGAGATAAACCCGATGATACTCCGCTAGCTGTTGGGAGCCACCATTATCGGGCAGATGTTATAAAACCTCATGATCTCTTTCGCTAAGGGATGAAGGAGAAACCGGAGGCCTGCCTTCATGCTATCTTCATAAAGAAAGATTCCACACTCCAGCTCTTGCGAGACCCTATGCTTGGGCTCCGGCAGCCGCAAAATGACTTCCGAGGGAATGCCATACTTCTGGCATATTCTTCCCAAATCCTTAGCAACAATATCTGAAACCATGTCGCTAGGACTCACCATGTTGTTGGTCAAAAGAGATGCCAAACGAGGCTACAAAGGAAGCAGGGGAACAAGATTCTCCGAGGAGAAACAAAAGAGCGTTGGAAGCAGGGAAACAAGATTCTCTGAGGAGAAACAAAAGAGCTCCGGCAGCCGCAAAATGACATCCGAGGGAATGCCATACTTCTGGCATATTCTCCCCAAATCCTTAGCAACAATATCTGAAACCATGTCACTAGGACTCACCATGTTGTTGGTCAAAAGAGATGCCAAACGAGGCTACAAAGGAAGCAGGGGAACAAGATTCTCTGAGGAGAAACAAAAGAGCACTGGAAGCAGGGAAACAAGATTCTCTGAGGAGAAACAAAAGAGCGCTGCGAACGGAAATGGCGCTGTTATGACTTTTTTTCTCCCCAAAGAAAACTGTCCCAAAGAGAAGATAAAGCGTCTTGATCGAAACACATGGAACCGCCATCGCAGGCGCCATGAAAATCGGGATTTGATACATGGTGCTTCCCCAACCGTTGCCCCAAAGAAACGGCGGATTCGTCCCGTAAAGGCATGGCGGCTGTGCAACATTAATTAGGGCATCATTATGTAAGCTGTCAAATCCAGGCCCTTCATTCATATCGTGCCACCTGGAGTTATACTCCCTATGCCCGAACCTATGCTTTGAACTAGGGAGTGGGAGGTATGTGTTGAGGGGTAAAATTATCATTGCATTAATAATCGTGCAAGGGGTTAGGATCAACCCTGACTCCCACTTGCTGTGCAATACCCGCTAGAGATGAATCAGCCTCAGTGGATCGAGGCGTCTTAGCCCCTCGGCGAGCCAAGGACTCCCAAGACGCGGATCACATCTTTCGGCCTCAGCCGAGCTATCCCTATCTCTTGGTCTCAGCTAAGCTATCCCTGTCTCTCGATCTCAGCCGAGATATAACATCTCTCGGCTTAGCCGAGCTATTTCCATCTCTTGGCTTCAGCCGAGCTGTTCCTATCTCTCGGCCTCCGCCGAGCTATTCCTATCCACCGTGTCTCGCCAGCCGAGCTATCCATTGTGCCTTGCCAGCCGAGTTATCCTTATGCTCCGACCAGGCCCGGGCACTCAAGAACCCATGCGGAATCCGGCATGGGAGAGTTTAAACAAAAATCACACCCGAGAGTGGCCTAGAGCTCTGGAGCCTACATAGTCGCCGAATCTCAAGACATCAACCAGCTCTCCCAGGCATCGATCCTCTAACTAACAAGATACTAATCTTACTGACCTAATAACAAACTGAATTCGAATCCTAACGACTTTCGAACCCACGACGCCCCCAAGGAATCAGGTGATCCTTTATAAATAGAACTGTCTTCCAACTTCTTAGGTATGCGCACTTGCTTACTGGCCCACTCTCCATCTACCTTTGACCATCCCTTTCCGCCATTAATGCTCTGCTCAGAGCACTCGAAAGGCCACCCTGGAGAGACTCTTCAGCGAGAGCGTTCTCCTCATATTTGTTGATTGCTGATCTCCACTGACTTGAGCGTCGGATGGTCTTTCGCAGAGGGCTACCCCCAACGCCTCTCACGTGAGGACTGTTTTGCAGGTCCGCCCAGAAGGGAGCTCATCCTGAAACCCGATCGAGTCCGAGTCAGATAACAGATTTCAGCAGCAACACAACCCATTTATGGGATTCCCTGAAACTCGAGAGCAAAGGCAGAGTTCCGGCGGATTCCCTTTGGAGTAAAGTGAATTATGGAGACGATATCATCATCGCGAACCTTGACACAGGTTGTCTTCCTGCTTTGTGATATGCCTCCTGTTCTCTCTTTTCTCACCATTATTCCTTTCTCCATTCTCCACAAAATTATCTGGACTTTGCTTGGTTTTTGCAACAGGAGTATGGCCGGAGTCATAGAGCTTCAAGGATGATGGCTTGGGGCCCATTCCACCAAAGTGGAGAGGAATCTGTCAGAAGGATAAAAATGTGTCATTTCCTTGCAACAGGTTTGTCTCTTTTGTAGTACAACTTCCTTTGAAGACACTGCAGCGCACCATCTCTTGATCTAGCCTGCTATTAGGATGTGATGCATGTGTTGCCATCACCACATATTTAAGCAAATTTTTTTAAAGAAAATTCAACAGCAGCCACTCTTTTCCTTGAAGAAAAACAAAGCATATTTAAGCAACGCAATGGCTTCATATATGTGTCGGCCGCGCGCAGGAAGTTGATCGGTGCGAGGTACTTCAGCGAGGGGTTCAAGGCCTTTACAGGCCTGAGCGGCCCAGATTTCGAAACCCCTCGGGACACTGAAGGCCATGGCTCCCACACCCTCTCAACGGCCGCCGGCCAGTTCGTTCCAGGCGCCAACGCCTTCGGCCACGGCAAGGGCACGGCCAAGGGCGGCGCTCCCAAAGCACGGATCGCCTCCTACAAGGTTTGCTGGCCGCCGGTAGCCGTTGGCGAGTGCTTCGACGTCGATATCTTAGCCGGCTTCGACGCCGCGATCCACGATGGGGTGCACGTACTCTCGGTTTCCCTCGGTGGAGTTCCTAATATCTATTTCGACGACACGTTGGCAGTTGGAGCGTTTCACGCCTTCAAGAGTGGGATCACCGTGGTCTGCTCCGCTGGTAACTCTGGTCCTACGTTGGGCACGGTGTCGAACGTCGCTCCATGGATCATCACGGTTGGGGCTAGCACCTTGGATAGACAGTTTTCTTCTCATGTTTATCTTAAAAACGGGAAGCGAATAGAGGTTTGTTGTTTCATTTGCTCACTGATTAGAGACTGACCTTGTGGTTTATAACGTGATTTACCAATGCTTTTGACACTTATAATTAATTAGACTTGTAAAAATATATCCATTAGTGTTCAAAGAAAATTGATTCTTTGTTTGGTTATTTTCCCTCATTATGACTCTCTTTCTTCTTGATATTGTGAGAAAAATTGTCATTTCCTCTCTTATTATGGTGCTTTATTTATTTTCCTTTGTTTTGGTGTTCAGGGACAAAGTCTTTCTTCTGGACTCCCTACCCAGAAATTGTATCCCTTGGTTAGCGGTGCAAAAGCCAGGAACGCCGGTGTAACAGCCGAAGCCGCGTAAGAGAGAACCAATACAAAGCTTCAGACTATAATAAACATACAATATCTCTATAGCTTCTTCTTTTTTTTTTTTCTTCTGAATCCATCTTCTTGATCTCACAGTAGAAATCATTCCAGGAATCTTACGGTTCAAAATTGATAAAAAGTTTTTAATAATCAGCAAAACTATGTATTGGAGTCAACTGCTCGTTCGTACCTTTCGAGTGTCGAAGTTTACTTTTGTTTGTTTTTCATTTGAACAATATTGCAGACAGCTGTGCCTTGACGGAGCTTTAAACCCTGCAAAGGCGAAAGGGAAGATAGTTGTATGCCTTCGAGGGCAGAATGGTCGAGCTGCAAAGGGAGGGGTGGTTCGCAGGGCTGGAGGCGTCGGGATGATCCTTGTCAACGATGAAGCTGATGGCGATGATGTCGTTCCAGATCCTCTTTTCAAGCTTGCATCTTTCCCCTCTACTGGCCTCTCTCGGGTGCTTGCCCAACTCCTTCTTTATGCGGCCCTCCAGCGCAGATTTTTTGGCTGCAGGCACAGTGGGCGACCGATCAAACCAAGATACACTTGCTCGAGTGAAGTCAATGGAAGGGGGAGGACTTACCTTGCATGTCAATGGGGCTAAGCCCGGCGGCAAAAAGGGCCTCCTCCGATAGTAAGACATTAGCTGAGAACAATCGACCGTCAAGAAGGACCCCTAGGTCCTCCTTCTCCTGTTCGGATAAGGCTGGATGCGCTTCCATATCCCTAACAGGGTTTCTTCATTCTTGCGGGAAGCCGGAACTGATGTTCTCTTCGGCGATAAAGAATCGAACCTTCCATTCCTTTATGGATGACGGCTTATCCATGATCATCCTGAATGACCTCCGAGGTCCGATATAGGACCACTCCGAGTTTCTTTCGGACATCAGATGGTAACAAACATGGAACAAGGACAGAGTTGCTGTTACCTGAACCCGGTTACACATCGAGATAAACCCGATGATACTCCGCTAGCTGTTGGGAGCCACCATTGTCGGGCAGATGTTATAAAACCTCATGATCTCTTTCGCTAAGGGATGAAGGAGAAACCGGAGGCCTGCCTTCATGCTATCTTCATAAAGAAAGATTCCACACTCCAGCTCTTGCGAGACCCTATGCTTGGGCTCCGGCAGCCGCAAAATGACTTCCGAGGGAATGCCATACTTCTGGCATATTCTTCCCAAATCCTTAGCAACAATATCTGAAACCATGTCGCTAGGACTCACCATGTTGTTGGTCAAAAGAGATGCCAAACGAGGCTACAAAGGAAGCAGGGGAACAAGATTCTCCGAGGAGAAACAAAAGAGCGTTGGAAGCAGGGAAACAAGATTCTCTGAGGAGAAACAAAAGAGCTCCGGCAGCCGCAAAATGACATCCGAGGGAATGCCATACTTCTGGCATATTCTCCCCAAATCCTTAGCAACAATATCTGAAACCATGTCGCTAGGACTCACCATGTTGTTGGTCAAAAGAGATGCCAAACGAGGCTACAAAGGAAGCAGGGGAACAAGATTCTCTGAGGAGAAACAAAAGAGCGCTGGAAGCAGGGAAACAAGATTCTCTGAGGAGAAACAAAAGAGCGCTGCGAACGGAAATGGCGCTGTTATGACTTTTTTTCTCCCCAAAGAAAACTGCCCCAAAGAGAAGATAAAGCGTCTTGATCGAAACACATGGAACCGCCATCGCAGGCGCCATGAAAATCGAGATTTGATACATGGTGCTTCCCCAACCGTTGCCCCAAAGAAACGGCGGATTCGTCCCGTAAAGGCATGGCGGCTGTGCAACATTAATTAGGGCATCATTATGTAAGCTGTCAAATCCAGGCCCTTCCATTCATATCGTGCCACCTGGAGTTATACTCCCTATGCCCGAACCTATGCTTTGAACTAGGGAGTGGGAGGTATGTGTTGAGGGTAAAATTGTCGTTGCATTAATAATCGTGCAAGGGGTTAGGATCAAACCTGACTTCCACTTGCTGTGCAATACCCGCTAGAGATGAATCAGCCTCAGTGGATCGAGGCGTCTTAGCCCCTCGGCGAGCCAAGGACTCCCAAGACGCGGATCACATCTTTCGGCCTCAGCCGAGCTATCCCTATCTCTTGGTCTCAGCTAAGCTATCCCTGTCTCTCGATCTCAGCCGAGATATAACATCTCTCGGCTTCAGCCGAGCTATTCCCATCTCTTGGCTTCAGCCGAGCTGTTCCTATCTCTCGGCCTCCGCCGAGCTATTCCTATCCACCGTGTCTCTCCAGCCGAGCTATCCATTGTGCCTTGCCAGCCGAGTTATCCTTATGCTCCGACCAGGCCCGGGCACTCAAGAACCCATGCGGAATCCGGCATGGGAGAGTTTAAACAAAAATCACACCCGAGAGTGGCCTAGAGCTCTGGAGCCTACATAGTCGCCGAATCTCAAGACATCAACCAGCTCTCCCAGGCGTCGATCCTCTAACTAACAAGATACTAATCTTACTGACCTAATAACAAACTGAATTCGAATCCTAACGACTTTCGAACCCACGACGCCCCCAAGGAATCAGGTGATCCTTTATAAATAGAACTGTCTTCAAACTTCTTAGGTATGCGCACTTGCTTACTGGCCCACTCTCCATCTACCTTTGACCATCCCTTTCCGCCATTAATGCTCTGCTCAGAGCACTCGAAAGGCCACCCTGGAGAGACTCTTCAGCGAGAGCATTCTCCTCATATTTGTTGATTGCTGATCTCCATTGACTTGAGCGTCGGATGGTCTTTCGCAGAGGGCTACCCCCAACGCCTCTCACGTGAGGACTGTTTTGCAGGTCCGCCCAGAAGGGAGCTCATCCTGAAGCCCGATCGAGTCCGAGTCAGATAACAGATTTCAGCAGCAACACAACCCATTCATGGGATTCCCTGAAACTCGAGAGCAAAGGCAGAGTTCCGGTGGATTCCCTTTGGAGTAAAGTGAATTATGGAGACGATATCATCATCGCGAACCTCGACACAGGTTGTCTTCCTGCTTTGTGATATGCCTCCTGTTCTCTCTTTTCTCACCATTATTCCTTTCTCCATTCTCCACAAAATTATCTGGACTTTGCTTGGTTTTTGCAACAGGAGTATGGCCGGAGTCATAGAGCTTCAAGGATGATGGCTTGGGGCCCATTCCACCAAAGTGGAGAGGAATCTGTCAGAAGGATAAAAATGTGTCATTTCCTTGCAACAGGTTTGTCTCTTTTGTAGTACAACTTCCTTTGAAGACACTGCAGCGCACCATCTCTTGATCTAGCCTGCTATTAGGATGTGATGCATGTGTTGCCATCACCACATATTTAAGCAAATTTTTTAAAGAAAATTCAACAGCAGCCACTCTTTCCTTGAAGAAAAACAAAGCATATTTAAGCAACGCAATGGCTTCATATGTGTCGGCCGCGCGCAGGAAGTTGATCGGTGCGAGGTACTTCAGCGAGGGGTTCAAGGCCTTTACAGGCCTGAGCGGCCCAGATTTCGAAACCCCTCGGGACACTGAAGGCCATGGCTCCCACACCCTCTCAACGGCCGCCGGCCAGTTCGTTCCAGGCGCCAACGCCTTCGGCCACGGCAAGGGCACGGCCAAGGGCGGCGCTCCCAAAGCACGGATCGCCTCCTACAAGGTTTGCTGGCCGCCGGTAGCCGTTGGCGAGTGCTTCGACGTCGATATCTTAGCCGGCTTCGACGCCGCGATCCACGATGGGGTGCACGTACTCTCGGTTTCCCTCGGTGGAGTTCCTAATATCTATTTCGACGACACGTTGGCAGTTGGAGCGTTTCACGCCTTCAAGAGTGGATCGCCTTCAAGAGTGGGATCACCGTGGTCTGCTCCGCTGGTAACTCTGGTCCTACGTTGGGCACGGTGTCGAACGTCGCTCCATGGATCATCACGGTGTTAGGGTTTATACCTTGATGAATAGCAATGGGATTCCCCGTTGAACAAGAACTAGAACTAAGGATTTCTAATCCTGTTAGGTTTAGACCTTGATGAATAGCAATGGGATTCCCCGTTCAACAAGAACTAGAACTAAGGATTTCTAATCCTGTTAGGTTTAGACCTTGATGAATAGCAATGGGATTCCCGTTCAACAAATTAAGGATTTCTAATCCTGTTAGGTTTACTTCTTGAAAAGGAGGAAGATGGGGAGGAGAAAGAAAGGGCTGCCGCCCTAAGATGAGAGAAGGGAATTTTTGGGAGAAAAGAATCTGTTCTCTATTCCATCCAAACCCTAGAGACTAGAGTTTAAATACATCCACGAAGTGGGCCAGGCCCAGACTCAACAAAAAACTCCCATGGACTAACCAATGAGATTAAACTAATCCCCAAGCCCGTGTACACCCGTGACTTGATTTAATCTCAACCTTGGACTCAAACCAGCCCAATACAAGTTAGCCCACCTGGGCCTTAATAGCACCACACCAGGCCCAACAATCTCCACCTTGGTGCTTTCAAGGCCTCAGCACGTCCACTGTGTCCATCAGCTTTAACAACGAAATACACTTTTGAAAACTGTCCCGTGGAAGAACCTTAGTCAGTGCATCTGCTGGATTTTCTTTGGTGTATACCTTCACCAGCTCCACCTCACCATCTTCCACAGCTCTCTGATCCTGTGGTATCTGAGGTCAATGTGCTTTGTCCTGGCATGATAGACTGCATTCTGCGCAAGCATCAGAGCACTCTGGCTGTCACTATGCACCTGGACAACCTTCTGATCAAGTCCCATCTCCAGCATCAAGCCCTTCAGCCAAAGAGCTTCCTTTGCTGCCTCTGTGATACCTATGTATTCTGCCTCCGTGGTAGATAAGGCTGTGATGGGCTGCAGACATGATCTCCACGATACTGGACCACCAAACAGGCTGAACACAAAGCCTGTTGTGGATCTCCTAGTGTCCACATCTCCACCAAAGTCTGCATCCACATACCATATAACTGCCCACGAGCCTCCTTGGATAAGTTGGATCTCTCAGCACCTTCTTGCTGTCCATAGCAAATACCAACCCAACTGTACTTACCAAGTATCTGAAGATTCCCTTTAGTGCTCGCCAGTGCTCCCTGCCAGGGTGCGCCATGAACCTGCTCACCTGGCTCACTGCATGGGCTATGTCTGGCCTACAACATACCATGGCATACATAAGGCTCCCAACACCAGAAGCATATGGTACCTTCTCCATCTCCTGAGCCTCCACCTCAGTCTGTGGTGACATGGTCTTCGATAAGGAAAAATGTGCTGCCAAAGGTAGTGCTGTCGGTTTGGCATCCTTCATCCCATATCGCTCCAGAATCTTTTTAATGTAGCCACCCTGACTCAGATGCAGCACACCTTTGGATCTATCTCTGATGATTTCCATCCCTAGGATCTTCCTGGCTGGCCCCAGATCCTTCATCTCAAACTCCCGAGACAAAGCTATCTTCAGTTCCTGTACAGCCTTCTCACTCTTGCATGCTATCAGCATGTCATCTACATACAAGAGTAAGTACATCCTAGACCCATCATCCAGAGATTTAACATACACACAAGAATCATACTCACACCTGGAAAGTCCAATGCTCCTAACATAAGTGTCAAATCTCTTGTACCACTGCCTCGGCGACTGCTTCAGCCCATACAGAGATTTCTTCAGCAAACAGACTTTCCATCTGATCTTGGTTCTCTAAACCCTGGTGGCTGCTCCATGTAGATGCTCTCCTCCAAATGACCATGGAGGAATGCTGTCTTCACATCCATCTGCTCCAGCTCCAAGTCCTGAGCTGCTACAATACTCAATAATAGTCTGATGGAAGTGTGCCTGACAACTGGAGAAAATATCTCACCATAATCGATGCCTTCTTTCTGAGAGTATCCTTTGGCCACTAGTCTTGCCTTATACCTGATACCCTCTTGTTCTGAAGCTCCTTCCTTGCACTGATAAACCCATTTACAACCAATGGGTTTCTTTCCTTGTGGCAGCTGGACCACCTGCCACGTATTATTTCTGTGAAGAGACTGCATTTCCTCTGCCATAGCATGGATCCACCTATCTCTATCCTGACTTTCCATAGCCTCTCATAGGTGAAAGGGTCTCCATTTGCTGTCACCAGGGCATATGACAACGAATCCTCGAAGCCGTATCGAACTGGTGGTCGCACGTTCCTCCTGGGCCTTTGCTGTGCGATCCCAGTATCAGTCCCCTGTCCAGCTGCATCCTGCTGAACTCCCTGGCTTCTACCCCCTCTGTCAGTCCTCTCCACCTGAATCTCAAATCCTCCTGGTCCACTAGCAAATGGCACAACTGTATAGGAGGTTGTCTGACTAGTGTTACCGTGTTCTACCTCCTGTAGTCCCTGCTGTGCATCCATGCCACTTCTGTTCTGGAGGATTGAGCTCTCATCAAAGGTTACATCTTTGCTGATGACAACCTTCTTCTCCAAGGGGTCCCATAGCCGATACCCCTTGACTCCTCGCGGGTAGCCTAGGAACACCATCTTCTTAGACCTGGCATCCAACTTACTCCGCTCCCCAGCTCCAACATGCACATATGCTGTGCATCCAAACACCCTTAGATGGTTTAGGCTTGTCTTCCTTCCAGACCATATCTCCTCTGGAATGTCTCCATCTAACCTGGTGTGCGGTGACCGATTGACCAAGTAGCTAGCTGCATCTACTGCGTCAACCCAGAACATCTTTGGAAGCCCTGCCTGCAGCCTTAAGCATCTTGCCTTTTCCAATAGTGTTCTGTTCATCCTCTCAGCCACCCCATTCTGTTGAGGAGTTCCCATCACCGAGAAGTGCCTTCTGATGCCCCACTCCTCACAAAAAATCTGGAACTCCCTGCTGGTGTATTCCCCGCCATTATCAGACCTCAGACACTTCACACTTTTACCCTGCTCCTTCTCCACCTCAGCCTTCCAGATTTTGAACTTGGTGAAGACCTCTGATTTCTCCTTCATAAAGTAGATCCACAGCTTCCTTGAGAAATCATCTATCAGGGTCATAAAGTATCTGGCCCCATTCCTTGCAGAAACTGGGGCTGGTCCCCAGACATCTGTGTGTACTAACTCAGGGGTTCAGCACTCCTAGCTGTGCTGACTGAGAACTGTACTCTCCTCTGCTTTCCATCTGACAAGGCTCACAGATCTCCATATCTCCGCTACTCAAGTCTGGAAGCAGACCTCTCTTGCTCAGTTCTTTCATCCCCTTGTCTCCCATGTGGCCCAGGCGGTAATGCCACATCCTGTACACATCCCGGGGATCTTGCTCCACAGCTGCCACCTCAGATTTCACAGTCATCACAGAGCCCTCCATCTTGTATAGATTATTTTCCAGCCTCCTCCCTCTCATCACCACCATGGCTCCATTGGAGATGTTCAGAACTCCACTCCTGGCACGACTGCTGAAGCTGTATCCAGTCCGCTCCAAGTACCCCAGTGATACCAGATTCTTCTTGAGTTCTGGAACATGCTTCACACTGGTAAGAGTGCGCACCATACCATCAAACATCCTCACCCTCACTGTGCCAATACCTGCCACCTTGCAAGGGTGATTATCTCCAAGAGTCACATTCCCCTCCTCAACCTCTGTGTAAGTACTGAACCACGACCGGTTGGGAGTGTAATGATGAGAACAGGCTGAATCCAAGGTCCACATCTCTGTGCTGTGCCTGTGATCATCTGATACAACCAAGAGATCATCCTCCACCTCCTGATCTGCAACTGTACTCACTGACTCAGATCCTCCTTTTTCTCCCTTCTGATTTTTTCACTTAGGACAATTCTTCTTAAAATGTCCTACCTCTCCACACTTATAGCACTTCAGCTCTCTCTTGCCTTTCCTGGACTTTGATCGTCCTCCAGACTTACTTCTGTCCCTGCCCCTACCTCTGCCTGTCCTTTCCCCAACTGATAGACCCTCCTGGGGAACAGCTTCCTTGGTCATCTTCTCCCTCTGCTCATTCGTCGAAGCACCGAGACAATATCTTCATAAATTAATGTCTCCTTCCCATAGAGCAGTGTTGTGACCAATGAGTCATAAGACGTGGGCATTGAACATAAAAGCAGAAGTGCTTTATCTTCTTCCTCCATCTTGACCCCGACATTCAGAAGTTCATTGCTCATCTGGTCGAATATCTGGATGTGACCCAGCACATCTCCACCTTCTGACATCCGAAGGCTGTAGAGGCGCTTCTTCAACATCAACTTGTTGCACATATTCTTCCCCATATAGAGGGTGTGCAACTTCGTCCAGAGTCCCTTCGGGGTCTTCTCCTCCAGCACTGAATAGAGGACTGAATCCGCCAGACAGCCCCTGATCATTGAACATGTCTTCTTCTCCAATGAAATCCACTGCTTGTCTGTCATCCCATCTGGCCTTTCCTCCAAAGCCAAATCTAAACCCTGCTGCACAAGGAGGTCCTCTACCCGGACTTTCCACATGGAGAAACTTCCCTTCCCATCAAACTTCTCAACCTCTATTTTTATGCTACTCCCCATGGCCAATTTCAAAAATAGCACAAAAATAAATTTTATAAAATAGAGAAGTACCTTGACGAGATTCTGTTGAAATTATTTCAACTCCTTGAAGGCCTCCAGATTACTCCTTGAACCAGGCTCTGATACCACTTGTTAGGGTTTAGACCTTGATGAATAGCAATGGGATTCCCCGTTGAACAAGAACTAGAACTAAGGATTTCTAATCCTGTTAGGTTTAGACCTTGATGAATAGCAATGGGATTCCCCGTTCAACAAGAACTAGAACTAAGGATTTCTAATCCTGTTAGGTTTAGACCTTGATGAATAGCAATGGGATTCCCCGTTCAACAAGAACTAGAATTAAGGATTTCTAATCCTGTTAGGTTTACTTCTTGAAAGGAGGAAGATGGGGAGGAGAAAGAAAGGGCTGCCGCCCTATGATGAGAGAAGGGAATTTTTGGGAGAAAAGAATCTGTTCTCTATTCCATCCAAACCCTAGAGACTAGAGTTTAAATACATCCACGAAGTGGGCCAGGCCCAGACTCAACAAAAAACTCCCATGGACTAAACCAATGAGATTAAACTAATCCCCAAGCCCGTGTACACCCGTGACTTGATTTAATCTCAACCCTTGGACTCAAACCCAGCCCAATGGATCATCACGGTTGGGGCTAGCACCTTGGATAGACAGTTTTCTTCTCATGTTTATCTTAAAAACGGGAAGCGAATAGAGGTTTGTTGTTTCATTTGCTCACTGATTAGAGACTGACCTTGTGGTTTATAACGTGATTTACCAATGCTTTTGACACTTATAATTAATTAGACTTGTAAAAATATATCCATTAGTGTTCAAAGAAAATTGATTCTTTGTTTGGTTATTTTCCCTCATTATGACTCTTTCTTCTTGATATTGTGAGAAAAATTGTCATTTCCTCTCTTATTATGGTGCTTTATTTATTTTCCTTTGTTTTGGTGTTCAGGGACAAAGTCTTTCTTCTGGACTCCCTACCCAGAAATTGTATCCCTTGGTTAGCGGTGCAAAAGCCAGGAACGCCGGTGTAACAGCCGAAGCCGCGTAAGAGAGAACCAATACAAAGCTTCAGACTATAATAAACATACAATATCTCTATAGCTTCTTCTTTTTTTTTTTTTCTTCTGAATCCATCTTCTTGATCTCACAGTAGAAATCATTCCAGGAATCTTACGGTTCAAAATTGATAAAAAGTTTTTAATAATCAGCAAAACTATGTATTGGAGTCAACTGCTCGTTCGTACCTTTCGAGTGTCGAAGTTTACTTTTGTTTCTTTTTCATTTGAACAATATTGCAGACAGCTGTGCCTTGACGGAGCTTTAAACCCTGCAAAGGCGAAAGGGAAGATAGTTGTATGCCTTCGAGGGCAGAATGGTCGAGCTGCAAAGGGAGGGGTGGTTCGCAGGGCTGGAGGCGTCGGGATGATCCTTGTCAACGATGAAGCTGACGGCGATGATGTCGTTCCAGATCCTCATGTCCTTCCTGCCACCCATATCTCCTATTCTGATGGCTTTGTTCTGTTCTCCTACCTCAACTCTACCAGGTAGGTTCTAAACATTTGTACAATCCTATTGTTGTTTAGCTGGAGAAAAATTCTCGGTTCTAAACATTTGTTCATGTTAACGTTTATCCTTTCTTTTCTTTTTCTTTTTTTTAATTCAAAGATCACCATTTGGTTATATTTCTTTTTTTTTTTTTAACGTACCCTGCGCCTCGCGTGGCTTCTTTAATTTTGAACTCATGTAGATTGTTGTGAGTCGGTTCAACTAGATTTTGACCTGGGTCTAGGCCTAAGGCCAAGCTCGAGCCTAGTCCGAAGTCTGAAAAAAGTTTCAAGTTAGGATCAGAATAAGGTGTGGCCTGGTTTGGCCCAGCTGACTTCCAGCTTTAGTATATTATCATGGTAATAAAATGATAGTGGTTTCCCACTGCTTTGTTTAAAGGGCAAAAAATGAAATAAGATAAATTAAATTAAGTTGGTGATGCGAAGTGAGTTTTCATGATTAAACTTAATTTTATTTGTGTCGGTTTCTCCTGAACACCAAAAATAATGATTCTTATACTCTGGAAAAATAGGTTTAATTAGTTCTTCCACTGATCTAATTATCCACCAAAATTTTCAATTTATCATTGCATTTTTTTTTATTTTTAATATTTTTTATGGCAAAATTATCTTTCAACATAGAAGAATAAAAGTTGCCCAACTTTCGGGAGACAAATTATCTATTGGTTATTCTTAGCTTATCCCATACCTTTGGAGTGCAAATTATTTCTTGAGTTAAATTTTTGATTGGAATATCTTTAATAGACTTTACCTGAGAACAAGTTGTACGATAGAACAATTGATACGGAAGCCATTGAACATGTTGCTGCTGAGTGGTTGCAGTCGAGAGAGGAATTCCATGGAGCCTCTGCACCAATTGTGCCAGGGTTTGAACTTGCTGGACCAG
Organism: Calamus simplicifolius; assembly: GCA_900491605.1. NCBI lineage: Eukaryota > Viridiplantae > Streptophyta > Magnoliopsida > Arecales > Arecaceae > Calamus > Calamus simplicifolius. The sequence continues at coordinate 1,245,777 of UESW01004063.1, read as the reverse complement.
TGCGCCAAACTAATCCTGGGTGACCCGGGCCGCAAGCGGCAGAGGAGCCTCAGTTGGTGATGACCGCAAGGGCATCATGTTATTTATGGGATCAGTCCTATGAGAGATGGCCTGATCTGGAGCATCAGTAGTTGCTCTCTTACGATTGACCATTGAGGGGATGTCCTTCTTGAGTGAACCTTATATCCTTTATTTCAAGTTTAATGTAATTTGAGGTCCTTCCTCTAGCTCCAATCTGTTCATGCTGATTCTTGTTCCTCGACCTTGGGGGCAGTGCACGTCGAGATCCAGATAGCGTTATCCCGTTCTGATAGACCTACAAAATAGTCCTCCTGCAGGAATCGTAGGGGATGGTCCCTGCGGAAGATTCTCCGATGTTCAAGTCAGTAAGGATCCTCAGCATGCAAATGTGAGGGAAAGATTCTTGTGGAAGGAGTCATGGACTATGCTCAAGGCTCTCATGCTTTTCTGAATGCATTCTCTAAGCCTAAGAACACTAAGCAGAGTTCATGACTCCTTCCACAAGAATCTTCCTCTCACATCTACTTACTGAGGATTCTTACTGACTTGGGCGTCAGAGGATCTTTCACAGAGACCGCTCTCTATGATTTTTGTGTGAGAACTGTTTTGCAGGTCTATTAGCACGAAAGAACACTACTTGGATCCTGACATGCACCAACCCCAGGTCGGAGAACGAGAATCAACAGCAAAAAACCAATCGAAAGAGCAAGGGATTTGCTAAGATGACAGCGTACTTAATTTAATAGAACATTTCTACACCATTTACATTACATTTCTTTCTTATATTTTATTCTGGACTATTACCATGGCTCAGCTATTCTGTTGACACTTGGATCAAAGGCCATCTAATTAGTGGCACTCATTACATTGTCTGGATTAAATTTCTCCCCTGCAATAGCTGGTACTGGTTGATTATGGTCCTTCCACCCAGCGAAAACACAGCAAAGCCTTCTAGCCAAAGTTCCTACAAGATGGGATCAACTTGCAGTGGCAATCCTCTTTGGAACTCTACAAAAGGATACGCCATGGGCGTGTCCTCCCCTTCTGATCTTCTTTTGCAAGACAGATTAATAACGTAAATGATTAATGGTTAAAATTTATTCATAATTTGCTTGTCAAAATTTGAGTATTTTTTGTCAACTTTTTTACCATTATTACGCCTACTTTACATATCTCAGATTGGACGTCATGTTGAGAGGAAAAAAATTGAATAGTTAATGCCAAAAATAAATTTAAATAATTATTAGCCACTCGACCTCTAGACTGTTACATTTAGATTGGCCAAAAAATAAAGAAGTTAGTATAGACAGCATCACTCGGATATGCCAAGAGTGATGACTGATTTTTTTCAAAAACCATTCAATGAATACTATAACGCTGTATGCATTTAGATAATTTGCAGAAAAAAAATCATAAAGAAATTGAGTTTATGAATTATGGACATGTTATTGTATTTAACTTGCAAACCCCTCGCTAAGATGATTGCTGAGCATATTTTATCTTAATTTCTATTTTTCTATGTGGAGAAATGAAGGGATCAGGAATGAGAGAGATTTGGTGAAGGTAACCATAGGTCTAGTGGGTTGGTAATTATATAAATTACCTAAAATTGAGTACAAGAAGGTGGTGGAGAAAGAAAGCAGTCTCTACTTTGGCAAGTTCAGATCCTGGGCACAGCCTTGATCCACCACCAAATGGAGTGAATTTCTTGCATGATGTTTGATTCTGGCCCTATTTTCATTCAAATAATATTATTTATTAAACAAGAAACTCCAAAGCAATGTGCAAATAAGAGAAAATTTATGAAAAGATAAGATTATCAGCACCATAAACAAAGTTAGAACCTCAGGCTATTTGGCATCTGAAACCCAAAGCATGACAACACAGAAACATGTGCGAATCTTGAAGAAATTACTCCTGACATCTGATTTTATCATATTAAGCAACTAGATTGCTGTACACTTCAACATCTTGCGAGGCCCTCATACATTAAAATAGGACAACACTTAATAGCAAATAATTGTTTTATATATGGAACTTATGAGCTATATGCGACAAAAAAAAACTATATAAAGGAAGTCTATTAAAAACTAGACACTCAAATATGGTTTCTCAAAGTCATGAAAGTAACTCCTTGCATGGAGATGCCTATGAGCTCTGATGACGTTCGATCACTAGCGATGACCGTCAGAAGGCTCTGCGAAGTTGTCGACAAAGCTCAGACCTGCACAAAGTCCCAGGCCAGAGGTTGCTCCGGCGGGGACCCTCCGATGGACAAGTTAGCAATCGGAGTCATAGCCATGAGCTTGAGAAAGCTCGAAAAGAAAGGCCCAGAGAATCGAAAGGTTCCCTGAGTGCTAAGAGTCTAATCAGAATATCCTTAGAATGGCTTTAGTATGTCGAAAAGGCCTTACCTTGTTAAGGATTCTTCTTACCCTTTTATGGACCCTTGGTTTCAGTCTGTGGATCAGCCATGTGGAGTTCCATGGAAGAGAATGTTTGTTAAACTTATGGTGATTACGTGAGTTCAGAGATGATTGGTGGGCCTAGTCTTATCAGACACGCGGGCCAGTTGGTAGGTAGGCCTGATCCCATCGAGCGCATGGGATAGGTGGTAGGTGGACCTCACTAATATAAATAGAGTTCAGAGATGACCATTTTCACCGATCATGTTTTAATTCAAGAAAGCTGTAACTTTTTTTAGTTAGAAGAGAAATACGACTCAAATTATGCAAGATGGACCTCACTAATATAAATAGAGGCCTTGTATCTCAGTTTATATTTATTAATAAAAGAAAAGAGGAACTAAACCCTATCTTTGCTAATTTTTCTATGTTTTAAGTTTACTTTCAAGAGATACAAGCTAATCAGGTTGGAGGAATTTCTCCTCTTTCCCTCATCGAATAAAGAAGAGGGTTCACTAATTGAAATTAGAAGTGAGTTTAATTGCTGGAGAAAAAATATTTGACTTGACAGAAGAGTTATCAGCTCATTACAAATCAAGAGGAAGTCTTACTGACTTTAGAGGAATTTTAAGGGTTAAGAGGAAGTCAGTGACACAGAAAGATTGTCCTAAAAGAGCAAATCAATACTATGCTCCTAAGGGAAAGGAAGTAGCCTGAGAGCAATACGAAGGACATGAATTGATGCCATGATTTAGTGATCTCCCTTTTTAAATGTTTAAAAATGGCGACCACTGTTGGGTTCTCAATGATGCAATAATACTCAAAGTCAATACTTTGTCATTCACAAATGTAAAATTATGCTTAGAACATAAAATCGATGAAATATAACTTTGCAATTGAATGATTGATAAAATATAACCTTGCAATTGAATGATATCTCTTATTCATAAAAAAAATACTGTTAGAAGATCTGTATACTTTAGTCCTTTTCTCAAACAGATTCCTTGATATGCATTATAATTTGACTTCTATGCCTGTGTCTTTGCAAACAGGAAAAGTCATTACTAATTTAGTGTAAATTTGAAAAAAATTACTGCACAGGATAGAGTTGCTGCATGGTATTTTAATTGATGCGTTGTTATTTTGGAAAGGGAAGTAAAGGCTCTTCCTATTCTCAAAGACTTGGCATAGGATAAAAAGTTGTAGCAAAGTAAGATGCATAAAGCCATTGCTAGATAAATGAGCACCAAGACAGATGTCTACATGTGCTCATTCACATAGATGCATGCAAGCATGCATATGTATTTTTATATGGGTATATATTTATGGAAGTGAATCAAGAACATGCAAGGATATCTGCAAATTTCTCGTGTAATGTGTATGATATCCAAGCTGCCTTGCTCCAAACCTTTTTACAGCAACTCTGTAATTTTCTGCAGATCAAACAACTACAGATGCATTTACATCAAGAAAAGGCTATCCGATTTATGCTTGAGAAGGAAATTGGTCGAGCTTCTAGTACTTTGTCTCCTGGACATCGGCATTTCTCTGCTCAGGTGTGATAGATGCCATATTGTGACTTTTTTAGCTGTGACATCGTTAAATGGATATCTTGAATGGTATTAAATAGGTGTAAGAGTAGCTTAGAATCATAGAATTCAAACTGATTCACCAAATGTTAGATTAATAAGATTTATGATAAGAAATATTTTTGTTGTTGTTTCAGCATGTCTCTATTCTACAGGTCATGGAAACAAAAATATCGTGGATATTTTTTGCTTGCTTCAAGTTAATAAATTAGATTTGTAGGTCAGTTTTATAGTTACATCTACCTTTATAGAGGTATTTAATTGTTGGTACATGTAAAGTACAAAAGGCAATGTTTTTAAATGTTATTTGCCCACTACTAAATCAACTACGCTTGTGGACTTCATCCCTTTAACCTTTGAAGTTCTCTGACAAATTTTGAGGGTTGAATTCTCCTTTCAATTCTAATAGTAAAAGTCCAGGTTGAATTTGTTGTCCAAGTTGAATTTGTTGATGTACATAATTATTAAAATTGTAGCTATGGTGTGTTGATATAATTCTTCAATAGTTTGTTTGTTGCTTGAAAAATTGCACATGTCTGCATTAATTGATGCTTTTTTCCCTTGTGTAAAATGCATTTGATAAGTCCTTTTGAGGCATAGTTTAAACTTCCCATGTAACTTTATTGTAAGGCATATTAACATGCAATTTAGTTGTGACTTGAAGTAGGCATTTGGTTCAACTTAAATCCAACCTGAGTCTGAACTAGGAGTTGTATTGGTACTAGGAGTGAATGTGGAGTGAAAATATCTATCTGGATTGATTTTTATATTGAATCTATAGATATATGAATACATTTTGGAGCATCCAACTAATATTTATATGTATATTCATATTCATGGAAAAATGAATACGGATATGGATAAAGAATTATGTCATCCATATTTGAATATCTTATTTTCTTTGTAATTCTATTTAATCTTAAATAGCATTTATGGACTTCTAAGAAAAGGCTTCAGCCATCATGCTTTTTATGATTTTTTTTTTTTGGAAACAAAGCCGTAGTCTCTACTGTCTAACTCCACTATACAGCATCGTTAGGCCCTTTTATCCTTTTACAATTGCCTTGGAGTTGGGATTATTTAAGGCACTACCTGCAAAAAGCCAAAAACATCATAAAATTTGCTTTTTTTGAAAAAAAGTAGCTCAACATGGCATAGACTTAATATCTTTTACTTGGTGATATTTTTGATTTAGTGATCATAATATTTAACTATTGGGTTTATGCCTATATTTATATCTATACTTCTATATGTGATTTATATTGTTTTAAATAAATATGCATATGAATTTTTGTGCCTGATAATAGCTATATCCACATCTATATTCCCAAACAAAAACAAAAACAAATATGGATATACTGATATCTGACAGTTTCAATCCATTTTCAGTCTTATTTGGTGCTGCATTTGCTCAGTATAAATTTAGGCTGCACCAAAAATAGATTCTTCCTTGCATTTTGTCACCATTTAAGCAATAGGGAAAATAGGGATTTCATTCCTTTGTCAAGATTATTGGAAGCACTTGGTTCAACAAAATCCATGCTTAGATGTCAAAAAAGCTCAACAGAAGGACCTGAGCTATGCACCCTACCAACTGTTGTGAAATTATAATGAAAGGTGAAATGCTCGAGATATGCACTGTACTTGACAAAAAGAGGCCCAGAAAAGATAGCTCTGGTATCATGTAACTAGTGCAAATGTTGGAGTGCAGCAATCCACTTTGGGAGGCAACAGCTAAATGGCCAACCAACCAGATTTAACTTGGTCGGCATCCAAACCAGATTTACTTGGGAGAGGTCTAGTGTTCAAACCCTAATGGTGGCATCCCCACCATATTTCTCACTAAAAGAGAGAGAGAGATGAGCTATTTTTGTTGTTCAGTTAGGAGCTATCAACTCATTGAAAATTAATAAAATCCAAATGAATGTGAGTTTACAATGCAAAAAGTATGTGACAGAGAATGATACTTGTAGTTGGTGCACCTTTTCATGCAAGTGCTTTGTTTTTCAGTATTGAGCTTCTCATAATTATAATGGTAACTAATTTGATCTTCCAAGAAGGAAAGATTTTTCTTTTTTTTTGTCCATTAATTTTGCATTGTTATTTAATTTTCATTGGGTTCTTTCCTAGATTTTGCAATACCATAATATGCGGTGACCTAATTTTCTTTACTGCTCTTTAAATGGATCTGGGATGGACATAACTAAATAATTTTTTGTTCATTCCAGACAAAGGAGCTTATTGCAGAGATCAAGGTTCTTGAAGAAGAAATAGAAAATCGCGAGCAACATGTTCTTTCTCTGTATAGAAGTATGTTTGACCAATGCATTAGTGGGTCATTATCAGCACAAAGTTCATGCATGGCTTCTCCTGCTCACACAAAAGGTGGAGCAAGGAAGCCCCCAAGCATCATATCAAGTGCATTTTGTTCCTCAAAGAAGTTCCCCTTGCAACCTTTCCAGCTTCTGACTTCCATAAAAGAGTCTGGGAAAAGCAATCCGTTGGTTAAGCCCAAGGTCAGACATGAATCACTGTCAAGTGAAAACTTGAATATTGATGTTGGTGGCAACTCCTCAGATCCTAAGAAGGTAGGAAAACATATGACATACCATTGACTCTTACTGTACTATGTTCCACTGCTGCTTGTAACTAGGGATATTTCAAAAAGCAACCACTATTTACTTGATGATATTAGTGTATTTATCATTTTTAGCAAGATTTAATGTCTCATGTGTTATGCTTGTATAAGTCAGCGTATTATTTACCTCCAAATTCAGCTCATCTTTGTTCAATCTTTGCATCTATTCACTTCTTTAATAATCATCTCCAACCATTGGATCTTCTCCATGTCAACCTTTCAAGTCATTTGGCTAATGCCAGAGGCTGATGAAATATTTGATCATTGATATCGATTTGATATTAAGCTAAGGACTCAATGTTATCTTGGTCTGTTTTTGCATAGGACTTCTGGTTGTAATACAAAAAGGAATAAAAAAGTACATGGAAAATTTGTAGCAATAAAGGGATGTAGTATATCTTTCTCATTTTTAGGAACAATGATGCGATGAAATCCATTTCAAGCAGTTGAACAATTGTTGCTTGCCAACAAGTGCAGATGCATAATGAAATTATTGCTTCAGATATAGTGCTTAGCTTCTTGATATTCAAGCTTCCTTGCAAGAACAGGTTCATTGTTGCATTATTCCAAACAACAAATGTTGCTTTCTTCCAAACAACAAATGTTGCTTTGAAACTCGACATCAGCTCTAGTACTAGGATTATCCATCAATAATGTAGCATAGGATTGGTGTTCGCCATTGTGATAGTGCCACATAGCAATTCATACTAGATTACAGGATATCAATTCATACTATATACATGATAGGATGACATGCTACATCATAAAATACTATATTTAACTGAACTTTTAAGAACTAATAGGTTAACATTGAATAATATAGGTAATGTATGATATTTAGGGGCCATGCGTTTCCCAAGTTGAAAAATGCTGTGATTCCAATTGCGGTTGCATTTTGTTTTTTTTGATAGTATGCAATTGAAAGATGCAAAGTTGTATGATGCCTGTAAATGATTTGGTATGGTCACCCCCTTGGAAACAATGTAGTTACTATAATGATTATATTGTTATAAAATATTTTGATATTATAATAATTATATATGTTGTTATAATCACAAATATATTTTTAATATAGATTATTAAATAACTTATAATTATCATATAATAGATATTGTTAATAATTATGATTATATATAGATTAAGAAAACATAGCTAAATAAATATATTATATCATCATGATAATTATATTATCAAATTATAATAATCGTTATTATAGTAATATTGTTTGAAAGTTTATTTGAATTATAATAATTTTTATTTTTATAATAAATAATATATTTTATAAGAGTTATGATGGTTATACATGAAAAATTATGTGATTTAGGACCCTTGGGTTATATGTCCTTAGAAACATGTTATTTTGTATTTTTTAAACTGTTCAATTTTTTATTATTTTGATGCGTAGGCTTGGGTTGTTAAAACACATGATTTCTGGTATAAGCAATTTAAAGGGTATTAGATTCATCAATGTGGGATCCTCACTGTTTAATTCAAAAAAGAAAAGGTGTAAACATTATGAGTTACATTTGGTGTAAATTGAACCTAACCCATTTATAATATATTTATTATTTAGTATATTAAAATTATAATATCAAATTTTGATTGTTGGAAAACGGTTCATCAATGTGGGTCCTCCATCCTCCTATTCCAAAATGGTGTAGCTCTATGAGGTACACCGGATATAACTTGAACCTAACCAGTATTATAATATATTTATTAGAATTTAATATATTTAAATTATATTATGAAATTTTGTTAGCTGGAGAGTGGCGAGGGAACTCCTTCAAGAGTTGATTCCAATTTCAATAAATCTTATAACCGAAACTGCAGCTAATTTTTACCTGTATTTTCAATTACAAGATTTGGGTCCATTCCTACAGTTCAAATGCAACTCAAATTACAATTGCAGGCATCCAAAAGTTGTTTTGGATGCCTGCAATTCAGTTGTAGCATTTGCAACTGTGACCTCTAATCTAGCCAAACTAATAGCCCTTAGAAAATAAGTGTTAAAATTGGGTGATCCATGATCCTGGTCATACCGCCTGGATCAAAGGATGCTGATCCTAATTGAGCGCTGGTAAGAATTGGACAATCTTCTTTTGGATTTCATTTTCTAAAACTTGAATTATCCGATCCATTGGATGACCGGATCCACTTAACAGGTCGTTTGTGCACTGCTTAAGAACGGATGCTCATGCATTTTCTTGAACTTCTAGGTTGTTTTTAACTTTAGGTGGCTATCTTCCAGATTGCAGTTAGAATTTATTTTGCTAACTTCAAGGATGATTCAGGGGAGTTTTGGATGTGGTGCTTGAATTATTCTCCTTTAAAGAGTTCTGTTTGAATTTAAATTGGGTATAATGAATGGCTAGCTGGTTTTATCATAGTAATAATTTCTTAGCTACCTACTTTCCTAATGTGAAGAATTCTGATCTGTATCAATCCAAGATCTGGTTCATTCAATAATAGTTAAGTATTGGTTGGCTGTTTATACATAAGAGAAGGAAAACTCAGTAGAACCTATTAAACAATTTATATATGTCTGCAGGGAGCACAATGGACTGAACTTTTTGTGAAGCAGATTAGTAGAATAATGTGCTGCAGCCCTCTTGTTCCCTTCTCCTATATTCTATTTTACTATTATTCTCTACCAGTTCACTCTCCTCAACCCTGTTTTTTCTTCTTAAGCAGATTTAACTCTGCGTTCTTTCTTTAATGTGCTAAAAACCGCCATTAAACAGTAGCTTTCTCGATGATAATTGGATATCTCCTCTTTTTTGTGACTTGTTACTCACTTTTCTATATATATATATATATATATATATTTATTTAAATTCTCCTTTCAGAAATCTGAAAAATCTCTTGTAATCCATTATCCAATCTGATCCAATCCCCTCTATGATTTATGTTCCCATCTTGACCGTAACAATGTGATTTCTATGATACTATTTTTGGTGAAGCCTTACAGCTGATCGTTGGGATTGCACAAGACAACACCTTTGATAAAATTTTGTTTCTATTTTCCAAAACATGTTTGTAACAGCTTCTCCCAGATATCATTTAATATTTCTTTCATATAGATGTTAAACCAAGATTTAAATTAACTTATCAAGGGTAATTAATTCACAATGTGGATGAAATTAGGAAGAAAGTTGTGACAATTCCTCCACTGTGGTCAGCTGTCTGCTTGTCATGGAATTCTTTAGAAAGTTATTAGATGTAATCCTAGAACTTGGAACAGAAATTTTCAATTAGCTGCTGCAATCATAGTAACTGTGAAGCCAATCAAACAGATGGCTGGCTGTTCAATTGAGGAGGAGATTCACAGCATGGAGCTTGCTGAGTGGTGGTGACTGATTTCTGAGCAACTTTCCACAACATCCAGGAGATGTATAACCTGATTATATTCAATGATGGATCTATGTATTTGGCTAGGGTATGACCTTTTGCAAAATGAATAAGAGGAAACACCTAAAAGGGGCAGTGTTGGATAGAGTTCATCAATCTTCAACAAGCAGAGCTATACAAAAGAACAATAATTATTTCAAATGGTTTCTGATGGACACCCTCATGTTGGTCTGCAGAAAGAGGATTTTGATGGTTCACTCATGCTGTTTACATTATGGTGTGTCTTGAAATTAATGATTACCAAACAACCACTTAGTACCGAAAAGTTGACTTGGATGATGATCGCTCTTTTAATTTAAACCGTTGTTCCATTATTGTCATTTTTTATGTAGCCTCCTTGGGCTTGTATTTTGGAAAACATTTCACATTCTTTTTCCCTCCCAAGTTATGTTTGCATTATGTGCCTTTTTTTATTTGAAGAAACTATATGTTGCATTTATTTGCTTATATACAGCTGGAGGTGATTCATCAAGTGTTAGAGCTTGGGATCTTTGGCCGTCCCTCATTTGGAAAGATGGTCAATGGATGGTGCGTTCCCATGTCAGTGAGGTTTGTATATAGTTCTTTGATACTTCTTGAGGATCTTTGATGTTATGGAAATTGCCTTTTTGGCAGTCATTTCATTATCAGTTTCACTGGGCTGATTTGTTTATGATGATTATCAGGTGATACTCCCTATGAGAAACGACAAAAGCTTGGCAGGCTTGAAGGCAAGACTGATTCAGGAATTGACGGCAAAGGAGAAGGGATATGTCGCAAGATATGTGTGGTGCTGATTCTAGGAAACCTGAAGATTCAGGATCGCTAAATTTATCTTCCAAGGATGTTGCGGAAATCAGATCAATAAACAAATCAAAGCAATAAGCAAACAAAGGAACACCAAGAATTTACGTGGTTCGATCATGGTGATCTACATCCACGGGCAAGGCAAACAAAGTTCCATTATCAAAAGAAGGAGGAGGTCTCCAAACCCTTACAGAAGTTTTCATATGTATATCTATATATATACTCCCCAAAAAAATACTTCCATAAAATAAACCCTAGCGGGCCGGTTTGGTCCGGGCCCAACAAGAATATCGGGTCGGGTCAAAAAACCGGGCCCGATATATAAAATTCAAGACATATTTAACAAATCTCCACCTTGGCTTGAATTTAACAAACTAGAAGTCGAACATGTTCTCCCAGCATCCCTAAGCCTACGTGAGCTAACTCGGTGTAGGAAACAAGGGATGCAACGAAAAAACATATCCACTTCAAGAAAAAAAACAATAGAACTTTCATTCACCTCGCCACCAAGCCCCAGAAGGAGCAAACCTCAAACAAGCATGGCAATCAAGTCCAAGCAATGCTTAAACTTGTTGGCGGGAACTATCTTGGTCAGCATATCAGCAGGATTGTCAGCAGTATCAACTTTCTTTACTGTAATATTTCTCTCAGTAAATGCCTCTCGAATAAAATGATACTTGATATCAATGTGCTTTGTCCTCTCATGATATGCTTGATTTTTAATCAAGCAAATAGCACTCTGATTGTCACAAAAGACAACTGAATTGTCTTCCTGCTTGAGCCCAAGTTCTTGAACAAGATTGCGTAACCAGATAGCTTCTTTTACTGCTTCTGCTGCTGCCATATACTCTGCCTCTGTTGTAGACAAAGCAACTGTTGACTGTAAAGTTGATCTCCAACTTATAGCCGAGCCAGATAATGTGAAAAGATAGCCAGTCAAAGATCTTCTCTTATCAATATCCCCGGCATAATCAGAATCCACAAATCCCACAACAGAAGTACAGTTAGAACTATTTCTATCAAACATTAGGCCCAATTTTGTGGAGCCTCTAAGATACCTAAGTATCCATTTCACTGCCTGCCAATGGACCTTTCCAGGATGTGCCATATATCTGCTCACCACACTAACTGCCTGCGCAATGTCGGGACGAGTGCATACCATAGCGTACATCAAGCTACCAACTGCACTGGAGTATGGGACAGAAGACATTGCAGCTTTCTCGACCTCTGACTGAGGTGAATGTATAGCTGAGAGTCTAAAATGTGATGCTAAAGGTGTACTGACAGGCTTAGAGTTTTGCATCCCAAACTTCTCAAGTACCTTCTCAATATATCTCCTCTGTGAGAGATATAACTTACCTGCTTTTCTGTCTCTCTGAATCTCCATTCCTAAGATCTTCTTGGCAGGACCAAGATCTTTCATTTCAAACTCCTTACTGAGACATTTCTTCAAGATCAACACATCCGTCATGTTCTTTGCAGCAATGAGCATGTCATCCACGTATAAAAGGAGATAGACAAAGGATTTATCTGATACCTTCCTGAAGTACACACAACTATCATAGCTGCTCCTATGATAACCGCTCCGTGTCATAAAACTGTCGAATCTTTTATACCACTGTCTTGGAGACTGCTTCAAGCCATACAACGATTTCTTCAATCGACATACATGGTCTTCCTTGCCTTCTACATAATAGCCCTCAGGCTGGGCCATATAAATAGTCTCCTCAAGCTCACCATGCAAAAAAGCTGTCTTCACATCGAGTTGCTCAAGCTCTAAGTCAAATTGAGCAACTATAGCCAGCAACACACGAATAGAAGTGTGTTTCACAACAGGAGAGAACACTTCATCATAATCAATTCCCTCCCTCTGATTGTAGCCTTTAGCTACAAGTCTTGCCTTGCATCTACTAATTTCAACGCCTGAAATACCTTCCTTTTTCTTAAAGACCCATTTACACCCAATGGCTCTTTTTCCTTTAGGCAATGGCACCAAGTCCCAAGTCTGGTTCTTGTGAAGTGATTCCAGTTCTTCAGCCATAGCAACAGTCCACTTTTTGATTCCGAACAAGTAACAGCTTCAGTATAGGTAGATGGTTCCTGAATACCCATATCTTCTGCTGTCGTAAGGGCATAAGCCACCAAATCAGAAAACCCATATTTTGAGGGGGTCGAATCTCCCTCCTTTCTCTGCCAGTAGCAATAGAGTATGGCTGCTCCACCTCATCTGAGCTTCCTCATCTGAACTAGAATCAATAGTAACAATTTGCTCGCTCAAATCATTTTGAGAGCCCTTTTTTCGAAGCTCGACCTGAACCTCCACCTCATTTGTATCACTCTCATGTTTTCCTGCAGACTCATCAACAACATTCCTTTGATCTAGCATAAACTTTCATTAAAAGTAACATCCCTACTAATAATGAATTTAGGTGAATTAGGTTCTATGCACCACAGACGATAACCCTTCACGCCATCAGCATAACCAACAAAGATACACTTCTTTGCTCTAGGTTCAAGTTTACCATCCTTAACATGATAGTAAGCAGGGCATCCAAAAATCTTTATATTTGAATAATCACAAGGCTTACCTGACCACATCTCAAAAGGAGTCTTGCATTCAATTGCTATTGAAGGAGAGCGATTAACCAGATAACAAGACGTGTTAACTGCTTCAGCCCAAAAAGCCTTTTCCATGCCAGCATTAGAGAGCATGCATCTTGCCCTCTCCAATAGAGTTCTGTTCATCCTTTCTGCCACTCCATTTTGCTGTGGAGTGTACCTGACTGAACGGTGTCTAACGATACCTGCATCTGCACAGAATTCATTAAAATCACCACCACAGAACTCAAGACCGTTATCGGTCCTCAGACGTTTGATCTTCTTCCCTGTTTGATTCTCAACAAGGGCTTTCCACTTCTTGAAGGTTTCAAACACTTCACTTTTTCTTTTCAGAAAATAAACCCAAACTTTTCTGGAATAATCGTCAATAAATGTCACAAAGTAAAGAGCACCACCCTTAGATGGAACCTGTGCTGGTCCCCATAAATCAGAATGTATGTAGTCGAGTGTACCCTTCGTTGAATGTGTGCCTGTACTAAAACTGACCTTGCACTGCTTGCCAAGAACACAGTGCTCACAGAAATCTAGTGAGGTTGTCCTCTCACCACATAGTAAAACCACGTTTACTCAAACTGTCAGGCCACGCTCACTCATATGGCCCAAACGCATATGCCACAATTTTGTTCTATCATCAGCAGAAACAGAATTTGCTGTGCCAATCGAAGAACCCATAACTGTGCTACCCTGTAGATGATACAAGTGATTCACCTTGTTTCCTCTCATCACAACTAGATTGCCTTTGGTGACTTTTAGAACTCCACCTCCACTTGAGTACATACACCCAATGGAATCCAAACAGCTCAAAGAAATAAGGTTTCTCTTTAAGTCTGGTATGTGCCTAACTTCAGTCAAGGTTCTTACAACTCTGTCATGGCACTTAATCTGAATAGTACCAATTCCCACAATTTTGCATACTGCATCATTTCCCATAAAGACTGATTCACCATTCAATGGTTCATATGTGGTGAACCATTCCCTATTTGGGCACATGTGATATGATGCTCCTGTATCCATTATCCAAACATCGTTTGAAAGACTAACAACAGAGCATGTCGTGAGAACTCTGTCTGACACACTAGACTCATCTTTCTCAGCAAATTCGCCGCATCTTGACGTTGACTACGTTGCTATCCTTTCTCTTGAGCACAGGACAATCTGACTTGTAATGTCCTTTCTTATGACAATAGTAGCACTCAATGTTCGTCGTATCTCCAGGTGGCCTAGATTTTGAATGACCAACAGATTTCTTTCTAGAAGCTTTATCCTTCTTCTTGGCCCTACCTCTCACGAATAAACCATCTGCCTTGTCTCCACTAGTGTTTCCATTCAATTTTGTTCTCATTCTGTAGAATTCAAGGATGCTTTAACATCCTCTAAGTTATGGATTCACGTCCATAAAGCATCGAGTTCACAAAATTTTCGTATGAGGCAGGCAATGAGCATAACACAATCAAAGCTTGATCTTCATCCTCGAGTTTAATATCTAGATTTTTCATATCCATAACAATCTTATTAAACTCATTCAAGTGTTCTTTAATAGGCGTACCTTCTCGCATCTTTAGGGTATAAAGACGCTGCTTCAAATAAAGTCTCGATGTTAAAGATTTCTTCATGTAGAGACTTTCCAGTTTCTTTCAAAGACCGACCGCTGTTTCCTCATCTGCGACTTCTCGCAAAACATTGTCTTCTAGAGACAACTGGATCGCACTATGCGCCTTTTCATCCATCTCTTCAATCTCAGCCATTGTCATGTCATCTGTATAATTATTATCCAGAGCCCTAACAGAGCCCTCTCGCTTCAATAAAGCCTTCATCTTTATTCTCCATAATCCGAAGTTGTTCTGTCCATCAAATGGTGCAATCTGAAACTTCAAAGATGACATCCCAAAAATTTCAAGAAAGAAACGATCTTTCTATTGGATTGAAGAAGAAGAAGAGATCCTGGGAACAGCTTCACAGACGGAACAACCGCTTCCTCTTCACGGCAGATACGCCCAGCGCGTCGGATCGGGAGACAGGAGAAGAGTTGCGATTGCTGTCACAAAGAAAATTTCCCTCGCCGTCGTTGCCACGGCGTCCGCGAAACAGAGGAGATGATGAGCGGAAGGAGGGATCGCCTTGGGATTCACGGTCGATGATGAACAACAACGAAATCAACTTTCCTTTCCTGCACGGACTTCCCTCACGAAGCCACGGCCTGGGAATCTTCTCTCCACGTTCCATGCTTCCACCCAGTCGGACGAATTCCTGTCCACGGACGTCGACTGCTACAGCGTGTGAGTCTTGGAGAAGCAGGGGAGCGTCTGGCTTCTCCTCACAAAGCCGCTCCACGAGCTTTCTCTGCCAAGGAGAGAGAAAGCACAAGATTCAGGAGATCCAAATCTACCGCCACTGGACCACCTTTTGTGACGAAATTTGTCCCCGAGCACCCAGATGGAAGAAACTCGTATACTTATATTCACGAAGAACGAAGAACTGGGGGCAAATGAAGGGAAACCAGAGAGAACGATTGCAATGCGTTTGCCTAGAGAGATAAGGATGCAGAGTTGAGAAAGGGAACCGCCAGGAATAGAGACAAGCAAGAGATCTGGAAACGTCTCGGTGGAGGATGTCAGGCAAAGGGAAAGTTAGGAATCTTCTCTGCACAACAACCGGCAACTCGGAAGAGGGCGAGGAGACAAGCTTGTACTGCACTCCTTCAGCCTTTTTTGCCTTTTGCCTTGGCTAGTGGGTCAGGCCAGCAGCAAATTCCTCCACAGCCGTCGCCCTCCAAGTCGCCGCACCGCTCGATGAAGAGAGTGGAGACGATACAAGAAAAAAAAGATTAGGGTTAGGTTTATCCCCTCTTTTCTTTCAACAAAAAATTATTTCCGAACCAAATGCTCTGATACCAGTTTGTTGCGGAAATCAGATCAATAAACAAATCAAAGCAATAAGCAAACAAAGGAACACCAAGAATTTACGTGGTTCGATCATGGTGATCTACATCCACGGGCAAGGCAAACAAAGTTCCATTATCAAAAGAAGGAGGAGGTCTCCAACCCTTACAGAAGTTTTCACATGTATATCTATATACTCCCCAAAAAAATACTTCCATAAAATAAACCCTAGCGGGCCGGTTTGGTCCGGGCCCAACAAGAATATCGGGTCGGGTCAAAAAACCGGGCCCGATATAAAAATTCAAGATATATTTAACAAAGGATACGATCTTTTCTGTTGGAAAGAATATAAGAGAGGAAAGTCATTCTGGTGCACCGAAAGCAAAACGGACTGGCCTGCAGAAAGGAGGATCAAGAGTGGTCTTTGGTGTACCTAAGCCTGGAAAGAAAAGAAAATTTATGGAAGTAAGCAAGCATTACACTGCAGATAAGACTGAAATTATTTTAGTTGAGGATTAATTGATCTTGATATCACTTTAGTTGAGGATGAGCTCCTTAAGCCTATTAATAATAGCATTGCTGAATAGAAATTTCCTTTTACTAGATATGAGAAAAGAAAATATATAGATTTAATATCAAGATCATAATGCAGTTGATATACGACCTCATGCAACTTCCAGGCAGTGGTACTCAATGTTTTATCAAACTATTTTCTTTTTGATTTTGTTAAAAATATAGTTGATTCATTCGTATATCTCAAGGTTTGTGGAGCAAATTTATTTTTTAGTTTAATATGTTAGTGATATCTTGCTAGCCGCTAGGAATGACAATTATTTTATTTTATCTTTGATCCCCGTAGGGATCCATCCCAAATGGATTGGGGATGGAAGAATTTTTCTTTCCATGGGATCAAAGCAAGGTTTTCTAAAACAATATTAAATATGCACAACATCTGAACTCATTGAAATATTCACTAATTATTACTCTAGCCTTCGAATTTACTCAAGTTTTTAAGATCATATGATTTTAGCCCACTAACAAATTAATAGGATCGGCAGGTGGGCTTTGTGCATTACAAATGATAATAGAGCCTATCCAAATGATAGAAAGTTGGTTGGTAAGAGGAAAAGGCCACCCATGAAATAGTGCTTAAGTCTTGCCATGGCGTGAAGCCACCTTTTCAATATTAACAATTTGATTCAAAGTAGATTCAAGTTATCTTCTACTAATTAATTTATACTCGAGTTTTAAGGTCACATGGTTCACCTATTGCATGGCTTGGACTGCCTGTACCACTCCTATGAAGGCCTGGAGTAACTCAGCCTGAAACTATTGCTCACCATTTTTAGCCAAGTTAATGGAGTTGGAACCTTCAGAAGCCTCTTAACATCTTGACTGGCTAGGGTCACTAGTCTGGAGCCCTAATCCTATTATTGGCTTCTAGTGCGATTGGCCATTCTTAATTTCTGTTAAGTTCATATCCAATTAATATCTTCATAAACCTCTAAATTTCAGGTTTTCAAAATATGTTACTTGAAATTTTGTTAGAGTCATGACCTTCCCAATGTCATCCTAATGTTCCACCTAGAGTCAATCATATATGTGTCCCTAAGGTCAAACCTAGGCTCTAATACCACTTAAAGCTGTCACGCCCTAGACTCGGCGGTGGTGGGTCCAGAGGTGACAACCCGATGCATGCCAAGCATATAAGGTGTCCAATGACAATACATTAGATACAAGGTGGGATAATAATTACATGTCATTCAAATGTTTAAACATTTTTAATACAAGCCATATAATGTTTGGGCAACATGCCAAAATCACAAAATTATGTGAGGGTATGTAACATAATGTAATTTATTTGCACAGATAGAAGTTCCAAACTACCCCAATTATTGCTCTCTTCAGTTTTGTAGCTCTGAAAAATATTATGAGAATTAAATTATGAGCTCATTCTTAGTAAGTAAGCCCTGTAACACAATGTAGTCATTTCAAGGTTTTAACAAATCAGGTTTCATATATCTAAATACATGTCAAGCTTCCATAATTCAAATATATTTCATCATGTTATCAAATCATGCATATTATATGCTCAAAATAAATTAGAAGTAGTTGCTATATAGTATTTCAAAATTATAATTTCAAATCAAATTCACTGTACCACTGTAATCAACATGTAAACATTATTTTATACCAATGTTCCATGATCATACACTACGTTCACATAAACAAAATACCTCAAAGGTATATCCTCACTATACATCCCCTGTGGAGGAAGAGTCTAGTATTAGTGTCATGTCACATATCATGTCGTGTCACAGAACACCCCAAGGATGTGTATTCTCCACATATGATCCTTATGAAGATGAATCTTGGAGTCAATAAAAACTCCTTGGGTGTCTTCCCCATATATAATACCTATGGAGGTGGGTTCCAGAATCAACAAAACATCCCTTAGATGTGTTGCCCACCAAGGGTGGGTTCTGAAGTCATATAGCATATCATGTCATATCATAGCGGATCATGGTGGCATATAATATCATATTCACAAGGTATCATTTTTATGTCATAATTGTAAGATAATATGTATTGTTGCAAAAATATAATCAATGTACTTTTTTACAAATTTATAGTGAATTGAACATGTCAAAATACATATGTACACTTGTATAATAATTCTGAGGTACCATATATTTTGCAAAAATTAGTAATTTCAAAATAAACATGTCAATAATCAATTACATGTATAAAGTGCCAATAATTTGACAAAAATTAGCAATTTTGAATAATTATGTCAAATAATCAATTACATGTATAAGGTACAAGTATTTAGTAATATCAAAATTACCAAGTAAAATAATCATTTGCATGTATGGGTACCACAAATTTCATTTTTCTATTTTTCAAATAATACTACTATACATAAATCAATAATATATTATTCCAAAAATGAGATAATTTAATAATTTATGAAAACCATTGTAATTGGCTTACTTATCTTTTGGCACTAATCCAAAGGTACAAGCAAGTTATTTGAACTCCTGGATACCAATAACATAAATTTTTAAATTTTTAATCTTCAAAATTAGGATATCAAAATGACTCATATACTATATTTAGTCTAATCATGGATCCAATTTGGAGCTCGAATATCTTCAAATATATAATTTCAAATGAAGAAATAAAATTTTTTTCAAGAAACTAAGATCAAAACTAATCCAAACCTTACTCTCCTTTTGTTGGACCCGATCTATTTGAGGCTCAAAAATTGGGCCCAAATGGGCTTACGGGGCAAACCAGGCCCAGACCAGCCTGATCGTCTCTCCCTTTGTGGACCTTGCCAGCGACCTAGGGCCCTTGCCGACCCTACCCCAGCTGCTTGCCTAACCGCCGATGATCGGCCCAGTGCCGACTGCCACTAGCGGCCTTCTCTTTTTTTGGTCCACAACATTTTCTTTTTATAATGGCAACGAAGATTTACATCTTCTTATTGAAAAAACAAAATGTGAGAAAAAATAAAAATGAAATAGCTGATGAAAAAAAAACTACTTTTTGAGCTAAGATATTCACAACCTTTGGTCTAATATGACAAATGGACTTCGATCCCAACTTACCTATCAAAATCAATTTACAGATCATCCAAAAATCCATAGAGGCCAATCCGACTGCATGAGAGAGATGGCTTTGGTGTGGTTTTTAAAAAAGATTTATAGGCC
Source organism: Calamus simplicifolius (assembly GCA_900491605.1). NCBI lineage: Eukaryota > Viridiplantae > Streptophyta > Magnoliopsida > Arecales > Arecaceae > Calamus > Calamus simplicifolius. The sequence continues at coordinate 1,225,716 of UESW01004063.1, read as the reverse complement.
CATCTTTAGGTCGAGCTATTAACAAAGTTACCTGCTTGATAAAGCTGACACCTTTAAACAAAGACAGTGGATAAGATTGTTTAGACGAAGGCAGGCCAATTTCTAGATCTTTTACTTTATATGCTGAGGACTTCTCGGAAAGACATCACAATGTGAGATTGAAGTGATTCGAAGCATGGAGCATATGGGGGTTTCAAACACGCCAAGGATGATATACTAGAAGTTGAGCAGCTTGCAAATCTTCTACAGATTTATTGCCCATAATTATGATTTTTTTATGATAAAAAAGTAATGGGATATATTTTCAAGATAATTTGATGCATTTTCTGTTATCTATTTTGAGTATATTATTTTTCTTAGTATTAAATTATATATCTATATTCCATATTTGTATAGTGATACTCTCCTTATAAGCTTTAGAGATAAGGAGTATCTTAGTTATATATTCTCGATTCTCTTAAACTGGGGATGCAATCAAACAAAGTCAAGCCGACATAGTGCCAAGCTCGAACTCGACTTGACTCTAAAATTTGAAGCTCGAAACTTGATTCGAGCTCGATCGAGTTTCTTATTTAAAGCTCGAACTCAAGCTTGATGAAATACTCGATATACTCATGCTCGACTCGACTCGACTCAAAATTTTATATAAAAATTTAAAAAATAATTTTTAAATTAAAATAAAATATATTTATGTAAAAATATATTTAAAATAACTTTGATTGGTTAAAATATTACACCACCACCCAACTCGCTTTGTTCCTCGGGAGAGCTTACGTGTGCCCTTTTGTACCTTTAGGTAGTGTTTGATAGAAAAAATATTATCCATGGATAAGTGTACGGGATAGAGTTTGTCCCCTGGCTATCTCTAGGGATATCCCTTGACTATCCCATTGATCATATCAAATGCAAAAAGGTAAATCCATAGGATAACTTTTTTTACTTTTATTTGGAGGGATAACCAGCTATTCCTACATTCTCTAGAGAATAAATTGAGGGGATATCCCATTGTTAACCATGGTTAACCATGAATTATTCTTTGGTTAACTTTATTCTATCCCTTAGCTATCCCTTATAGTATATGGCTTTTGGGATAACCAGCTAATTCTCTAGGGAATAAATTGAGGGGATATCCCATCCATCCATGAATTATAACTCTGCTATCCCTCTTAATCCCATATTTCAAACACTATCTTAGGGCTCAAGAACTTTAACTATCCCTCGATCACTCTGTATCACTTCTCAGGTCCAGTCACTGTAGAACGAAGATTGAAGAATGTTGGACCGCCAGGCACATACAGAGTCCGGGTGAATAAACCATTTGCGTATTCAGTTGCAGTGGAGCCGAAAGTGCTTGAATTTAAGAAAGTTGGGACAGGAGAAGGCATTTAATGTGACTTTTAATTTTACGGCATCTACTGGTGTGCGCCTCCCCGAAAGTCTTTTTGGGAGATTGATTTGGTAAGATGGGAAGCACTACGTCAGAAGCACATATTGCTCATGCCGAATATAGGCCCTCAAAAAACTGTATGAGTTAAATAATCTGATTTGTTTATTGGCTTTGCTTGGATTGATAAAAACGATGTAACCCATCATTTCATAATGAAAGTAGTGCTGTCACCGTGATGAATTACTGAAAGCTTGACGCGCCCCTTCCTTCTTTTCCCTTTTTTTTTTTTTTCCTTCTTCTTCCTTCCTTCAATCCTCCTCAATTCTTTCCCTTAAAATTAAATCCATCACACATGCCTAGTAACATGGCATGCATGCTAGATCCATGCAGCAGAAAATGATAAATTATTTTTTAGAAGAATAAATAGATGGAAAGTTGACAGTCAGTGTAAAATTTTATTAAATTTTTTAAAATATAAATTGAAAAGGATAAATAGATGGAGTAAGACGAGAGTTTTCTAAGCCCCTCATGAGAAGCTTTACTAGTGGCATCATCGGTTAAAAAGAATTAAAAAATACCAATTGTCTGCCTGCCTGGGCAAAAACAGCATAGTTATCATGTATGGTATGGTATTGTGGTGAGCTTCAATTATCCCCCGATTAAGTTGTAATCTCTCATGGTCGTGTTTGTTTCTCATCTTAGGCTCGTTCTTTCGAGTATATTTCATCCCAGATCCAAAAACATGATCATTTATTAACTGATTCACAAGCAAAAAAATATATCTATTCAAAACTCTTGTTAACCCTTTTAATAAACAAAATCTTTCCCTACCAAGGAAACATTGGTCCGACCAAGCTCACTCAAGCTTAGGGTGCAACTTGGGCCGGGTTCGGGCTAAACCCGAATTTCGATAGTGCTTAAACCCATCTTTGCCCAACCCGAATCTGAAATATTCGGGTTTAACTTGGACCGATTTAAGGTGACAGCATTGTGAATTATATCCCACTCTCTTTATTTCAAGCAATGTCAAAGAGGATCATCTAATGCGGACTCTTGCTCTATGTTCTTTTACCAATTATATGCTGCTATATGTTAGCAAATTGTTAGGGAGAGTGAAAGTAGTTGGCATAGTGAAGCCTGATGGATCTAATTCACACTTCTCTGAAAATGGATTATCAAATCACATCAAAAATTAACTGATGACAATCCCGTTATTTTCTTTTCTTTATGCGTTTGCAACTACCAAACAAAAGCTAAATATTATATATCTCAGATAATTGAATTCAGCAAGGAGGTGTAGCATCAAAGTTTACATCTTCTTCTGAGTTATTCGTAAGAGTCTCAATTTTTTTTTATAACCATACCCAAATTTCAACCCGAAACTCAATCCGAACCCGATTTTTAAAAATAGGATTAGGATTGAGGTTTTACAAATAGGGTTAGGATTAGGGTTAAGATTGAGATTTTACAAATAGGGTTAGGGTTGAGAAAAACTCGAGTTTTATGGGCCCGAGTTGCACCCCTTCATATTTTGTGTTTGAGGCTTACCTTGAAAAAAAAAAAGAAAGAAAGAAGAAAAGAAATGGAAAGAAGAAGAGAAAGAAGGACAAGAAGAAGAGAGAGAGGCCGATCAATTCCGCGCAAAACCATGCAAGTTCCGTTTCACTCCGAAACGCATAAACTCACCCCGTTCTGAGTCTCCTCTTGATCTCTCCCATCCTCCATCCAACTTTTCTCTTCGGAGTTCCCAAAACCCTAACATCGACCCATCTCTATATCCGCATGCCTTCATCCAAATTCAGTTATCCTTCTGTTCTCTTCTTTTTCAGCTACCTTGAAATCAAAGGGTGATGATATTGTTTGAAACTCGAAAATTTCCAAAGGTTTTTGGTGCCAATAGGAGTTGTATTTGATTCATTGATGGGTTCATGATGACTTTTGTGACTGATGGGCCGTGGCGCGAAGCAATTTGAGGAAGAACTTTCGAAGGAAAAGAGGACCGTGGAGTCCACCACGGCCGGAAAGCTCTGCTCGTCGGTGAGGTCTTCTTCTATTGTCTCTGTTTCTTTTTCCTCTTTCCCAAAAAATAAAAAATAAAAATTAATGTTGTCGCCCTCCTCACATCAACGAGTTATAATGTTACTGCTGCTCGAAAAATCAGCGAGCTTTTGGAGCCGTTTTGGCTTCTTAATCCTTATGGACCTGTTAATTTATAATGAAATTAGTATTTGTGAGTTTGTAAGCGTATCCCTACCCATTATAAGGTAGTGTTTGATAGAAAAAATATTATCCATGGATAAGTGTACGAGATAGAGTTTGTCCCCTGGCTATCCCTAGGGATATTCCTTGGCTATCCCATTGATCTTATCAAATGCAAAAAGGTAAATCTATAGGATAACATTTTTTTACTCTTATTTGGAGGGATAACCAGCTATTCCTGCATTTTCTAGGAATAAATTGAGGGGATATCCATGGTTAACCATGGTTAACCATGGATTATCCCTTTGGTTAACTTTATTCCCAACTATCCCTTATAGTTATGGTTAACCATGGTTAACCATGGATTATCCCTTTGGTTAACTTTATTTCCAACTATCCCTTATAGTTATGGCTTTTGGGAATAAGATCCCCTATTTCAAACACTACCTAAAGGTTTAATATTTGCTGGAGACCAGCGCTCACGGGCAACATTCTTGGAACAAAAAACTGCTAAAAACCACAAATTGATGGAAATGTCTTGATCTAATTGACCATCAAGATGCTCTGTTTGTGGTTTCCTGCTACTCCAACTTTTTTTTTTACCACGGTGGAAAATCCATGACATTGTTCAGATTGCAGTTAATTCTGCTAACTTTTTGTGAGCCATTAACTTCTGTGCCATGGTTTCTTAGAACCAAAAAGAGACGTTATTCCATCCAAGGCTGCATCCAATAACAAAGACATCTGCAACATTCTGGGCATCTTTTTCATAGGTTCTACACTGGTTGCTCCATGCTCAACTCATCTGTTCCTGTGCTCACTCTATTTTGTTCCTATCGTACAGAGAATAAGAAAAGAAGTCTTTATCATCGGCCACATTATTGATCTTAAACAACAAAAAAGCATGCACAAACTGAGGTGATAATATTTTCAGCTTTTACACATCTGAGAAATGTTGGGTGGCCGATGGTGGCTACCTATTTGATAAGACTGAGGCTAGAGTTATACTCTATGTCCTTAAGATAATTTGTCCCGCAATGGTGCTTACGGTCAGTATGACGATTGTCTCCCAGAATACAACAGTCTCCTTTTGATTAAAATAGCACTACAATTCATCAAAAATTTTGAACCAAGAATGCTACTCTCTTTTTAATGTACTATTGCTATATTACCCTTAGGAAAGTATGCAAATGCCTAAGAAAGGACTCAATTCGGAATGGAATTGGATTGAATAAAAATGCAAGGGTTTAGGGTCCTATTTATAGGTTTTTAGGTGCCCTTTGGAAGCAACCCTACGAATTTAATTTAAATTGAATTCTTTGATTGGATTTGATCAAAGATGTGAGGGTTAATGGCTTATTACCCTTGATATGCCCTTTAGATATCGTGATCTTCAGATCAGGCGATCGAATAAGCCTTTTTATGATTTGAAAGGTTATTTCTCTAATCAGATAAGCCAATTCCACAATCGGATAAGTCATAGCACGGCTATGATACATCTTTTCATGATCGAAACATTGATTTATCAAACGGCTTGATCAGACGGATGCCTTATCACCAACCGTAGGATCGGAGGAGTGTCTTATCACCAACAGTCCTATTGACTGGTCAATCAACGGGTGTGAACCGTTGGATCGCGATTGCGATTTGATCACCCATCTTGACCCTTCATCCGATCGATCAACGATCAATTGATCTCAGCCCCTTATCTTAATCCGATCAGTCTCCATCATCAGATCCTCATGATCTAGAAAAAATTTGAAGACCCTCAAGCTCCTCGCGACGATGCGCACGTGCGAAGTGCGCCTACAAAGCGCACATTGCGCCCTTCGCATATGCGCGTGCGCGGGGTGATGCTACGCATCACCCTCAAGCTCTCCACTTATGGTGAGCCTAAGGAACTTAAGCTTCAAGGAAGAGGTTTCATATAAGTGAACCTTCCTTTCTTGTTTTTTTCAATGTGGGACTAAATGTCCCAAATTTCTCATTCACACATTAAAGGAGGTGATGGGCTTTCAAGGCCCATTAGGGTATTTAGGCCTATTTTGGCCCATTACCCAACAATCCCCCACATGAATGGAAATTGGACTTAGATCAAAGATCAGCAAAGGCAAACCCCACATAAAAGGATTTTAATGCAAATGAATATGCAGACACTAAAGAGAGTATAATGGGATGAAGTTGTATCGGATAGGTAGCTTGTGGCTTTGAACCTTCCTTAGTGAGTTGTTATCGAGTTTACTTGCTAAAAGTGAACATGATGTCTTGAACCTTTCAGCGTTTTGTGTAAACTAAGACAATAACAATCACACAACTTCTTCCGAGCATTCTTTTGGTTCTCATGGTTGTGTTCATTTTGGCCCCGAACAACTCCTGGTCTCATGAGTGCTTCAGAGAATTAAACCTTAAAATTCTCATAGAATTGGCCCAGTTCACACTCACATAGGTGATTCTTATTAAGAGTATCCTGCTATAACATGCAATGCTTATCCTAGTACCTTTAGCAGGTAGCACCAATTATCATAGGAATGAGTAGGATTGGACATCCTTAGTGCTATCAAGTCTCTTCATAATTTAGTTGTCCCTTTTGAACCTAGATCTTGGGATCTCCAGTCAGCTAGGTTGGGTATCCACTATGAAGATTTTTTAGTTATAGGTTTTAAACCCATTCCCCTCGATAAACAGTTTACTTGATCTCTTGGTAACCCCTTGTTAATGGATCCGCTAGGTTTTTCTTTGACTGAACATAGTCAATAGAAATTACACCAATTTCAAGTAACTGCTTAATGGTATTATGTCTGCGACGTATATGTCTAGACTTACCATTATACATCTTATTCTGTGCTCTGCAAATTGCCGATTGACTATCACAATGTATGCATATTGCAGACACAGGCTTTGGCCAACATGGAATATCTTCTAAAAGGTTTCGAAGCCATTCTGCTTCTTCAGCTGCCTTTTCTAAGGCAATAAACTCAGATTCCATAGTGGATCGAGCTATACATGTTTGCTTAGAAGATTTCATGACACAGCACCTCCTCCTAAGGTGAATACATATCCACTTGTGGATTTTGTATCTTCTGTGTTAGATATCCAATTTGCATCACTGTATCCTTCTAGTACAGCTGGATATCTTGAATAATGTAATCCATAACTTAGGGTATATCGCAGATATCTTAATACCCTTATTAGAGCTGTCCAATGATTTGGACCTGGATTACTTGTAATCTACTCAACTTATTGACAGCATATGCTATGTCAGGACGAGTGCAATTCATGACATACATTAAACTGCCAATTATACGTGAGTATTCCAATTGAGATATGGGTTCTCCAGTATACTTAGCCAAATGTAGATTAACATCTACAGGTGTTTTCACCGGGCTAGTATCATACTTTTTATACTTATTTAATATTTTCTCAATATAATGAGATTGAGATAATATTATTTTTTAGATGTTCTAGTGATTCGAATCCCTAGTATAACATCTGCAACACCCATATTTTTCATATCAAAATGTTTGATCAACATTTTCTTTGTCTGTTTAATCATTTCAGTATTACTACCAATGATTAACAGGTCATCTACATATAAGCAGATTATCACATACCCTTCAGGCAGGGTTTTGGCATATATGCATTTGTCACATTCATTTATTTTGAATCCATTTGATAACATTACATTATCAAATTTTATATGCCATTGCTTAGGTGCTTGCTTTAATCCATATAAGGATTTAACAAGTCTACACACCTTCTTTTCTTGTCCTGGAACAATAAATCCCTCAGGTTGTTCCATGTATATTTCTTCATCTAATTCACCATTCAGAAAAGCAGTTTTAACATCCATTTGATGATTTCAAGATTGTTAATGGCTGCAAAAGATTAACATTCTTATAGATGTTATTCTACTTACTGGTGAATAGGTATCAAAGAAGTCTATACCTTCTTTTTGTTTGAAGCCCTTAGCCACTAATCTGGCTTTATACTTGTCAATTGATCCATCAGCCTTTAGCTTTTTCTTAAAATCCACTTGCACCCTAAAGGTTTCATACCAGATGGTAAGTCTACCAACTCCCAGGTATGATTATGCATGATGGACTCAATTTCACTATTGACAGCTTCTTTCCAAAAGGGTGCTTCTGGATTAGACATTGCCTCTTTGAATGTCTGAGGTTCATCTTGTAACATATAAGTTACATAATCAGGACCAAAGGACTTTGTAACTTTTGGTCTCTTACTGCGTCTGGGTTCATCTTCAGGATATTCTTCCTGATGACTACTACTAGCAGTATTATCATAAGTTCTTTTATTTGAACTTATTTCTAATTTCCTTTTGCTTGAAAATATATCTTCAAAGAATGTTGCATTCCTTGATTCCATGATTGTATTTTCTGTATATCAGATTATATCTGATTTATACAGAAAGCGATATGCACTACTATTATGTGCATAACCGATAAATATACAATCAACAGTTTTAGGTCCTATTTTGACCTTTTTGGGGTCCGGAATAGCTACTTTAGCTAGACACCCCACACTCTTAAGTAATTGTAAGAAGGCTTCTTTCCTTTCCATAACTCATATGGAGTAACTTCCTTCTTCTTAAGAGGTATCTTATTAAGAATATGATTTGCTGAGAGAATTGCTTCTCCCCATAAATTCTGTGGTGTACCAGAATTTATTAACATAGCATTCATCATTTCTTTTAATGTGCGGTTTTTACGTTCCGCAATTCCATTAGATTGAGGCGAATAAGGAGCAGTAGTTTGATGAATAATGCCATGCTCTGACAAAATTCGTCAAAAGGTGCATCGTATTCACCACCTCTATCACTCCTTATGGCCTTAATCTTTTTTCCAAGTTGATTTTCAACTTCATTCTTATAACATTTAAACATTTCTAAAGCCTCATCTTAGACTTTAGTAGATACACATAGCAGTATCTTGTTGAATCATCAATAAATGTTATAAAATACTTTTTACCTCCTCTAGTTTGAACTGACTTTAAGTCACATAGATCACTGTGAATTAAGTCAAGAGGTTCAGTATTTCTTTCAACTGATGGAAATGGTGTTTTTGCTAACTTAGCTTCAACACACACTTCACACTTGTAATGTGGATCGATTTCATGATTAGGTAATAATTCTAATTTCATTAATTTTTGTAATGAATTAAAATTCACATGTCCTAATCTATCATGCCATAAACAAGAAGAGTCAACCATATAAGCAGAAGAAGAAGCTTTATTTATTTCAAGGTTTCTGTGTACAGTCATTACATTACCTTGAATAATCCATTATTCAAGTAACCCCTTCAATAAATATCTTAGTGAGTACAAATTTATCAGACTCAAAGACCATCCTAAAGCCATGTTTGCTTAGGAGGGAGCCTGATATAAGATTCTTCCGATGTCAGGGACATGTAGCACATCATTCAGTAGAAGCTCCTTGCCAGATGTCATCTTCATAAATGCGGCCAAGTCCTTCTATCTTGGATGTAGCGGAGTTACCCATGACCAAATTTCTACCATTGATAGGAGTATATGATGAGAACATACTCTTATCAGAGCAGACATGTCTGGTAGCTCCAGTGTCGATGTACCACTCATTTGCTTTGTCAACCATGTTTGCTTCAAATACAACAGCTGACAGCATCATCTCGGATACCTCTTTGGATAGGGTTTCAGTAATTGACTTCTTTCTTTTCTTTTTCCTTGAAACGACAGTCCTTGGATTTGTGTCCTTGCTTTCCACAAACAAAGCACTTTCCCTTGAATTTATATTTCTTTGGATTGCCCTTCTTCTGTTTAAAGCCTTCGCCTGGAAACTTGCGTTTCTTCTTCCCTTCTATGAGGTTGGCCTTTGGCTCAGCAGGTTGTCCTCCTGTCTTCTTGTCTTGGCTCTTATTGTCCTCCTCGATCCTCAGGCGGACAATTAGGTCTTCAAGTCCCATCTCCTTCCGCTTATGCTTCAGGTAGTTCTTGAAGTCCTTCCATAGGTGGTAGCTTCTCTATGATGGCAGCTACCTGGAATGACTCACTGAGAGACATTCTCTCTGCATGTATCTCATGCAGGATGATCTGGAGCTCTTGGACTTGCTCCATAACAGTTTTGTGGTCGACCATTTTGTAGTCTAAGAACCTTCCAACCACAAACTTCTTATGTCCAGCATCCTCTATCTTGTACTTTTTGTCCAGGGATGCCCATCTTTGGCAGTAGCAATACTGTTGTACACATTGTACAGGGTATTGTCCAGACCATTAAGGATGTAGTTCTTGCAAAGGAAGTCTGAGTGCTTCCATGCCTCCACCGCAGCAATGACTTGCTTGTCGGTCTCCTTTCAGGACAGGCGGATCTTCATTCAACTCTGACCAGATTCAGAGTTGTGAGGTAGAACAGCATCTTCTGTTGCCACCTCTTGAAGTCTGTGCCAAGAATTTCTTCGGTCTCTCGGCTTGAACGGATATCGTCATAGTAGCCATCTGCAGCAGCACTTCCATGGTAGCACGAGATTGTCTTAAGATTGTTGGGTGGTAGATGGTGGCTACCTAATGAATCAGACTGAGGCTAGAGTTATACTCTATGTCCTTAAGACAATTTGTCCCGCAATGGTGCTTACGGTCAGTATGACGATTGTCTCCCAGGATACAACAGTCTCCTTTTGATGAAAGCAGCACTACAATTCACCAAATTTCGAACCAAGAATGCTACTCTCTTTTCAATGCACTATTGCTATACTACCCTTAGGAAAGTATGCAAATGCCTAAGAGAGAGGACTCAATTCGGAACTCAATTCGGAATTGGGATGAAAAATGCAAGGGTCTAGGGTCCTATTTATATGTTTTAGGTGCCCTTGGAAGCAACCCTACGAATTTAATTTAATTAATTCTTTCGATTGATCAAAGGATGTGAGGGTTAAGGGCTTATCACCCTTGATATGCCCTTTAGACATCATGATCTTCAGATCAGGCGATCGGATAAGCCTTTTCATGATCTGAAGGCCGTTTCTCGATCAGATAAGCCAATTCCATGATCGAATAAGTCATAGCACGATATGATGTCTTTTCATGATCGAATGTGATTTATCATAACGGCTTGATTGGACGGATGCCTTATCACCAACCGTAGGATCGGACGAGCGCCTTATCACCAATGGTCCTGTTGACCGGTCAATCGACGGGTGTGAGCCGTTGGATCGCGATCGCAATCATGATTTGATCACCGCATCTCGACCCTTCATCCGATTGATCAACGATCAATTGATCTCAGCCCCTTATCTTAATCGATCAGTCTTCACCGTCGGATCCTCATGATCTAGGAAAATTTAAAGCTCCTCAAGCTCCTCGCAATGATGCGCACGTGCGAAGTGCAAAGTGCGCCTATAAAGTGCCCATTGCGTCCTTCGCGCACGCGCACGCTCCTCGCAACGATGCGCACGTGTGAAGTGCAAAGTGTGCCTATAAAGCGCCCATTGCGCCCTTCGTATACGCGCGTGCGTATGCACAGGGGTGATGCATAGCAGCACCTTCAAGCTCTCCACTTACAGTTTAGTTAAAGCAACAATGCACGCACCTTCTAAATATTGCCTGCAATTGAGCTCTTCTTACATTGTCATCCGATGAGAATTCACTATATCCCAATCCTCTGGCTTCTCATTGTTCTTGATCATAATCAACTTCATCAAACAAGATTCTTCACTGTCATCTAATTGCAGCCTTTTGATCTGTTCCTTCATGATCAAAAGTGGACCAAAAATCCAATCCAACACTCTATCCTTTGGCCAGTTAAAGTTTGTTACCTCCACCTCATCAGCTGATGAATTCATCAAGAACATCAGTAAAAACTGACAGCCAACCTAGAACTAACCAAAAAAATAAATATGTGATAGACAGTCATACATATAAGCAATCCATGTGAATCAGATTTTGCAGATCTTAGCAGACATTGTAGGATACACCAAGCAGGTAACTTGATGCTTAGTTTCTTGCAATTTCCTTGTATTATGCATTCCTCTATGTCTGCAAGACTGATCAAACCCTCAGCAAGTAACACCCTTCCATTTAACTCGCAGGATCTGAAAAGCCAATCCCATATCTGCAAAATACAGATCTTTTATAATAAGTTGGAGGGTTTTGGTTTTGGTTTGTGGGGGGGGGGGGGGGGGGGGGGGTGTGTTCGAAGGGAGGGATAGAGAGTTCTCACTTGAATAGGTCTTAGCTGTTGGATAGCCTTTTTCAATGTCTTGGTTCGTTCTGAAGCCAATCTAGTTCTGTTGACACCTGATAATACTCTTTCATTTTCATTCTTGTTCTGTTTGGCCTGATTTTTTCTCTCAATATTCTCAGTTGGAACCTGACCTTTCTGGTACTGGGGCCTGGCTGTCGTAAGATTTAAGTCTCAGAATCTAAAAGGTTTCATAGTGTAGTGATTTGAACAAAAATAAAAACAGAACTCATGCTTAGCAAAATTAGCAGTAAATTGATGTGTAAAAGCTTAGATAGTACCTTGGCAGACAGGAACCTTCTCTCAGATAAAGCAGTCGTTTGTGTACTCATCAAAGATTGATACAATAGATATGATATATGCAAGTCCCATTTGTAGTGAGTTCTCCTTCAAAAAATAAACTTAAAGGATTTAGAATAATAATTTAGAAGTTAACACGTAAGTGCATACTGGGTATCACAGGATGTAGATGCCATTTTGTTAAGAGTTCATATCTTCCACAGACCTTATAAACAATCACTCCAGCATAGAGTCCTAGAAAGAAGCTGCTGCTGAATGCAGCAAGCACCGCTCCAATCACTGCTAGAGGCCATAAAAAGATGGCCAGCAAAAGGCACACAAACTGTCTCTAGGAAAGGTCCTTCCCTCCCAACTAAGTCCTGAAACAGTCGCTACCATCCTTTCAACAGCATGTAGGACTTTTCTGTAATGCCAAACCAGTTATCATAAGCACATCTATGTGGATGGCAACAAGGCAAACAAGCAAACAGCGTGGTAGTTTTGACAACCTTCCAAAGAAAAAGCAAAATATGATCATAAAAAATGGAAGATGTTTCAATAATAATGATGATGATACTGTAATTCAAAGAATATGGAAGTTTCTTTGCTCAAAAAAGAATCTGATGCAGGCATGATGCTTTGAAATGATCCAGATTGTATGATTCATGATTAAGTCTGAAGTGATAATTTTAAGATTAACAAGTGATTGACATGTTCTCATACCAATGCTTAAATTTGAAAATCAATATGTGAATGATGTTTGTTACATCTTGATATCATAACGGAATATTCTTGGATATTTTGATCATATGCGAAACTCTCTGTTATAGAGTCAGAAAAAAAGGTTAAGCATGTGCGAATCATTGCAAGAATACATTGGAATGCTGCTTATAAGACTGAAAAATTGGTATTTATGGGCTTCTAAGAAAAACGTCATCAAAATTTTGGAAAGAAATCCACAAACTACAATAAGCATTATAGAGCACGGAGTGGCACACGACATTAATTTGCATTATTATGAGAAAATGAGGTATTCCATACTTGATATCCATTGGTTTCTCATCCTCTGCTATTTTTAACTCAGATCATCCATAAATGAGAAGTAGGAGTGGAAGCAAAAGTCTTTGAAGTCCCGCACCAACGTACAAGCTCCCTTGTTCGTGTCTTTGCATCCATCCTGTCAAACTATCACTTCAATTAGATAGACACATATGTGTGCTGAGAATCTATCTTCAGACTGATTAGATAGACCTGGTCGCTATTGGTTCCACTGCTTATCAAATATTTTGTAATCCCTTAGGCATTGCCTCTCTTATCAAATATTTTGTTGGGGGGGGGGGGGGGGGGGGGGGTGGGAAGACAGAAGGATGGTTTTCTATGTTCCGCACTGGAGGTGCTTGGAGTTTTCCTGTAAACCAGGTGCATTGTCCCCTTTTTTGTTTTTGATGCCTGTCCATTAATTGTCTCATTCATTTCAATGAAGTAATTGGTGGGATGACGGTTTGACGCCCTCTACTCACATAGTAATGGTTGGATTCAATATTCTTCTGCAAGATTGATTGTTTCCACCAGTTACACCACTGGAATTGAGCATGTAATTTAAAGAATAGTGGAGGTTATCTTACTTCTATGGACCCAAACATCATGTGATTTTTTCATAATCTCGTGTAAAACTTACAGCAAACAGTGATAAAGCTTGTTGATGACACCCTCCCCAACAGCCTCAAAAGTTTGCAATCAGAGGAGTGAAGTATCCATATCCCATTCCCATTCCTACAAGAAGGCTCCCAAGAATGCTGAATACCGGCCACAAAAGCAATGGTACCGGCAAGCACAGCAACACTAATACCTTGAGAACAAGCCCAAGTCTCTTGGTTCTGCCATGAAGTAGACAGCCCAAGTTTCTTTTCTATGTGTGCCGAATCGGATGTTAATGGTCCGTTCAAGCCATTAACATTAAGCCATTAATTTTAGTATTAAATATAATTAAAGTCATTAATTTGGTATTTAATGAAAATACCAATTGAATGTTATATATATATAAATAAATAGTCTTCTCTCCATCTGATTAAGATAACAAGAATCCATCGTTACATGAGAGGAATTCATGTAAGTATTTTTATATTTAATTTTATGTAACAAATTATTTATTGAAGATCCTATATTGCTAACAAATGGTGAGCCTGGTTCTAAAATAAATAATTTGTTCGTATATTATGATTGATTAATTTTTCATCAAAATGAATTGGCGATGAACTTTTAATCTTTTAAACTATGATTGGTTGTATTATTGGCTATTAATCTATTCCATGAAGAGATCCACATGTTACAAATTAATGGCATGCATTGATAAGATCATTGTGTTATACTAGTATATATGGCAAAACTAATATTTATATATTGAAGCAGATTGATAATCTATGATGGTTGATGTCGGCTAATGCATGCAGTAATGTTAACTATATTATATCATTATCAAATTGAATGTTAGAGATAATAATATAGTATTATTATTTAGATGACATCAAGATTAAATTAGTCAGTTAGTCACCAAAGTGGCCAAATTAATTTATATTCAGTCATATAATTTATAAAATTTTAATAATATTAGTATTATTATATGACATCAAGATTAAATTAGTTAGTTAGTCACCAAAATGGCCAAAACTAATTTATATTCAGTCATATAATTTATAAAATTTTAATAATATTAGTATTATATGACGTCAAGATTAAATTAGTTAGTTAGTCACCAAAGTAGCCAAACTAATTTATATTCGGTCATATAATTTATGAAATTTTAATAATATTAGTATTATTATATGACATCAAGATTAAATTAGTTAGTTAGTCACCAAAGTCGCCAAACTAATTTATATTCAGTCATATAATTTATGAAATTTTAATAATATTAGTATTATTATATGGTATCAAGATTAAATTAGTTAGTTAGTCACTAAAGTGGCCAAACTAATTTATATTCAGTCATATAATTTATGAAATTTTAATAATGACATCAAGATTAAATTAGTTAGTTAGTCACCAAAGTGGCCAAACTAGTTTATATTTAGTCATATAATTTATGAAATTTATAGAATGCTGTTGTTTTAATCATAAAGATTTGTTGGTTGTTAGTAATTAGAATTCGCTCAAAGATGGATTAATATTATATAACTAACAAACCTAAATGAGAAAATCTAATATTATCTTATTAAATATAATATGATATCCAAAGATACTATATATATATTTGATAAGATTTATTAATTTCTTTAAAGTTTAAATAGCATTCTAATTACAATATATATGTTGTATTTATCCAAAGGAAATTTACAATATATTTTATATTTAATTATCTGAATTTGAGCAATTATGGTTTTACAGCTGTTTCTCTACATTCACATGCTTCTGCTTTGCTATCTTTAATGGCTTAAACTTTTCTGAATGGCGTGAGCAAGTCAATTTCCATTTAGGTGCCTTGGATCTTGACTTGACACTATTAGAAGCAAAGCCATTACCGATACGAGCAGTGAGGCAGAGAAGTTAAAACAAAAAACATGGGACATATCTAATAGATTATGTCTAAGTTTCATATGAATGACAATTGCCAACAACATTAAGTCTACTCTTCCAGAAAGTATAACAGTTAAAGAATATCTTAAGCTTGTGGAAGAGCACTTTCATTCCGCTGATAAGTCACTTGCAGGGACACTAATGGCTAAACTCATGATCATGAAATATGATGGGTCGCGAAGTATGTAGCAACATGTCCTTGACACGAGCAGACTTAAGACCCTGGGAATTATTATGGATGACTCCTTTTTGGTATAATTCATTATGAATTCATTACCTCAAGAGTATGGGCCTTTTCAAATTAACTATAATACTATTAAAGATAAATATGATGTTAATGAATTGGCCAGTAGCTTACTCAAGAGGAAAGGAGATTAAAAGCACAAGGGGATCATTCAATAAACCTAGTGGGTCAAGGAGCTGGTAAAGTTATCAAACTAAATCCAAGAAATTTAAGAAGAAAGCACCCACTAAAGTATCACAGGTTGCTGATAATGATAAGAAGAAAAGAAAGATAAATGTCACTTTTGTAAGAAAGAAGGACATTATCAAAAAGATTGTCTGAAACGAAAAGCTTGGTTCGAAAAGAAAGGTATCTTTCATTATTCTTCTTTAATTTATGAATCAAACTTATCTGAAGTTCCTTCTAACACTTGATGGTTGGATTCTGGTGCTACTACTCATGCTTCTAATGTAATGCAGGGATTCCTTACAATCCAGAGCATAAACCCAAATGAGAACTTGTTCATGGGGAACCGAAAGAATGCTCCAATTAAAAGCATAGGGATTTATCGTCTTACTTTAGAATAAGCTGAGCTATGTGCTTCCTTTAAAATATGATCTTTCACTGATTTCATAGCTGGCACACAAACTCTACCTTGAATAATAACACCCCATCACCTCTAATAGAAAACTCTGACTGAGACCCACTCTGAATTAAATCTCTAGCTTTAAGCAACTGTAGATCTAGCAGTTGAGCTTCTTTTATTTCCTCTAGCATCTGGGGTCTCACTCTGAAAGTAGCTAGCAAGGCTCCTGATTCTTCTACAGCTAGCCAGCTAGCTCTGTATCTAACCTCCTTAACCCAATCATCAAGGGTAGATGTACTGTTCTAATAGAAGCTAATGTGGCCATAGACTTCCGACTCAAGGTATCAGCCACAACATTAGCTTTCCTTGGGTGATACTCAATAGTGCAATCATAATCTTTAATCAATTCAATCCATCTTCTCTGCCTTAAATTCAATTCCTTTTAAGTCAGAATATATTTCAAGCTCTTATGATCAGTAAATATCAGGCACCTTCTTCCATACAAGTAGTGCCTCCAAACCTTCAATGCAAATATAACAGTAGCTAACTCCAAACCATGGGTGGGGTAATTCTTTTCATGAGATCTCAACTGTCTAGATATATAAGCCACCACTTTTCCATTCTGCATTAAAACATACCCCAAACCCTTCAATGAGGCATCACTATAGATCACATAATCACTGGCACTATCCGGGAGTATTAGAATTGGGGCTGAGGTTAATCTCTTTTTCAATTCATCCATACTCTTCTGGCATTCATTAGACCAATCAAACTTGATATTCTTTCTAAG
>UESW01004063.1:1183667-1207348 GCA_900491605.1 Calamus simplicifolius | reverse complement strand
GGAAGGAAGGTGACGAACGCGAGCTCTCGAGTTGCAGGGGGAACCAGGAGGCGGAAAATCAGAAAGCAGGGGAAGGAGACGACGATCCCAAGAATAGAATGACCGCTTTTGACCCTCTACGCAGATTTTATTCAGTTTCAAATTGTCCCGCCGCGCCTCGATTGCCACACGGGCTCCCACCGCGAGCTGGATTGCCTAGGTAATCGCTGAGCACGGGATACGATTCATTTCCAGCCAATGGTAGGACACCGATGACATCGCCGTTATGATGGGTAATGATGGCACAACTTTCCTCACAGACTTCGACGGATAAACCCAGCTTCAAGGATGATTGCCGCAAATCGGGTGGACAGCATTGGTCACCCTATCACATCCCTGTACTGCCCGCATAAAGTCACTGCAGCGCCTATAGACACGCATCTGGAGGTGGTTCGCAAGGAGTGGGGATCAGCCATTTGGGAGGTGACACCCCTTTCACTTTACTGGGACGGGCCCACTCCGTCTCAGGGGTGAGGGGGCATCTGATATGGCTGATCCTACACCGTTAGAATGAGAGCGGCAAAGATAACGGCAGCTGACAGGAGCCATGAACAGTATATCAACCCCAGAGACCTACCTCTCGGTCTCGGGGCACATGAACAGTACATCAACCCCCGAGACCTATCTCTCGGTCTCGGGGCACATGAACAGTACATCAACCCCCGAGACCTACCTCCCGGTCTCGGGGCACATGAACAGTACATCAACCCCCGAGACCTCCCTCTCGGTCTCGGGGCACATGGACCGTGTATTAACCCCCGGGACCTCCTACGCAGTCTCAGGGCACACGAATGGCATCTCAATCCCCGGCGCATGGTCAGGTTATTCTGGGCCACCTGGCGTGCTCACATATTCCACCGCACATCCGTGGCAGAGGGTGGCCATGCCTCATAACGGCGTATGATCCGTTGTATCTCAGTCACTGTGCATGACCATACCCCGTTACGGTATGCGGATCACCACCTGCCCGTTGCAGCAGTGACGCGCATCAAACGCTACCTCAGACGCGAGACATCTGTGAGGTCGTACTGACAGGTAACTCATGATGCATCCGGTGTGTACGACAATAGTACAACTTGTCATCGTCGGTCCCATATTTTGTCCGTTATTGAACTGGGCTTCTAAGAATCAGTGATCGTGGGAATAGAAAGGAGACATTCGAACAGGTATAAAAGCACGCGCCCGCTGTAAGGATCCTTAAACTTTGGTTTTTTAGCTTTCTTCCTACTAGCAAAAACCCTAACTGTCTCAGCTTCCTTCTGCTGAGCAGTTGTTGTCTGATCCCAAATAACTAACTTGAGCATCGGAGGGTCCCCACCGGAGCATCCGATCTCCGGGAACTTTTCTTGCAGGGGTCCGGAGAGAAGGACGTCTGTGTTCCCAGATTCTTGAAGAAGGTGACTTGGCGTCATCACATATGATCTAATTCTGGGGAATTCGTTTGTCTTTTTCGGTAAATGAGAAGACTGGGAGGCCATTGTCGACCGTGGGGCACCAGGTGATGTGCTGCTCTCGTTGCGGAATGATGCATCTTCGGGTTCTTCAAGCGATGATCCAGAACCTGAATGTCCAGTGACCAGCCAGACATTGAGAACGCCTTAGAACACGATAGTGGGTTGGAGAATGCAACAGAGGTTCGTGGGGATGACTCGACCGGAACTGAAAACTGTGAGCGTTTTTTTACTTGCTTAGATTCATGTTTGATTTTTAGTAAGAAAGAACAAGAAAGTCAATGTGATCTTTTACTGTGCTCGCAGCAAGATTTGGTACCAGCCATATTCTTGTTCTATACGATTTTCCTTCTAGTACTCGAACAATGGATCTAATGAAGCACTTTGAGAAATTTAAAGATCGCGGGGTTGCTGCTATTCGCTGGGTTAATGATGCGGTTGCGCTCGCAGTCTTTCGAACACCTGCCGTAGGTATGCTCTATGATCTGATTTCTTCCTTTTATTGTTTGCGAAGCATTCTTTATGAATGTAGTAGGATTTAACAATAACCATCTGGACCAGGAGAATTTATTATTTTAATGCGATTGATACTTTCAATTTAGCCCTTTTTTTGATATAAACATGATCAAATTTATTATTTTAATGCGATTGATACTTTCAATGAATGTAAACTAACACCGCACCACCCACCTTTTCAAATGGGTGTCCTTAATGTGCTGTTTGGATTAAAAGGATTGAAGAAGAGAAGGGAAAAAGAGAAGAAGGTTTGTCGAGCTCAATTTCAACAAAACATTCTATCATGACACTTCGCATGGTGGTGCTAGGTTTCTCTCAAGGAATGAAGTGGAAACCAACTTGAAGGAATGACATCTGAGCTGCTTGGGAAGGCATTGAAGTTGATAGTGGGAAGTTGCATGTCCTTGATCTCTGGGTTGAAGGGGGCACCGAGGTGGTTGTCAAATGGTTCCACATGTATGGGGAAAAGCCTACCGCCTTGTTGATTGCCTCTCCAAAGTGATCATCTTAACCCACCTGCTTCTATTTGGATCATGACTACTCATGACCCCTCATGGTTGCCATGGATTGTAATGTCTTTTAGTTTATTGAAAATGAGAGTAGTAATATATAGGCCTAAAGCCTAAATTTCAACACGAAAAAAAAAACTTGTATATTAAATGGAGATGGTATCTTCCCAACTTATGTAGATGAAATCAAGGTCAATTTTATTTGAAGTTGCATGAATTTGTAGTGTTACATATTTATTGAGAGACAAACTAGAAAGATCATGTTGGTTGGGTATTTGTTGGGTTGGAAAGACCATAGGAGATATTATATTATGTTTTGCGGCTCCGTCATATCTTGGAGCAATGATAATTACATTTTTGCACATCTTAAAGGAACAAAGTTATTTTACTCAAGTTGCTTGGATTTACCTTAAAGAAGATCGTGCCGAGGTCAAATGGTAATCGTGATGCTAATCCTTTGTTCAAAGATTACAAATAAGGGAGATTTGACTCCTTAACAAGTAGGACTACGTGACTGCTTTCACAATCCTTGTTTGCACAATCTTTGCTCCATGCCTACCTTGAGGTGAGTCAACTTCATTAAGGTGCTTGTAAAGGATGCCTTGCATGAGCCTCACTAAGATGCCAAGGTCCTTGAAAGGTACATCATATAAACTTTCTATTTTGTTTGTATGTGATTATGGAAGGCTGTGAGCATATTTTGCATGTGTCATGTTCTTTGATGATTGCCTGTGTTCAAGCGAGTTGTGTTTTCTAGTATGATATTTCTTGTCAAATACATTTAATATCATTAATTTATTATATATCACATGATAAATAAATGCACACATGCATTTATGTAAGTACATACATACATGCATGTGTACATATTTTGTGTGTGCTTGTACATATTGTGCCTGGCTTCACGAAGGCACATGCCTTACCTTGGGCCTAGGTTCCAGCTGACCTCACTTACTGGTGCAACTTGAGCCTATAATAACTTTGCTTCCTTAGCAAAATAAATCAACTCAAACATACATAATCATGTCCCAGCATTTCTGTTTCTATTTAACTACTTTTGTTTTTCCATAATTTCTAAAGGTTTCATGTTGGTTTTATGAAGAGAATGTGAAGACGTAGTCCTTTGCCACATAACACATATTGGTGATGATGCAGAGTTTCATATCCTCCCTTCCACTTGCATAATTCTTTTAAGGGTGTCATCAGCCTCTGTATAGCATTAACATTATGTCCTTCAAGGCATTTGTAATTATATGTCGTTAACTTAGATGCACTTAATTTGTATTAATCTTTGCATGTGGAAATCATTAGATGAAGTAGCTCCTCTTGTAACAGTATAATTAGAGTTCATCATGTATATTATTGTTGTCCAAATAAATGACAGGATGTGTATTCAATGCTATGTAGGTAACTTCCATCATGCAAGAAAGATATGTTGGGTACATGAGAAGTGTATGAATAAATGTTTTTTCTTTGTTTAATTCATTTGTGAATTGATCATGCTTGTTTGCCAAAGCCAAAGTAGAAATGGTGTTGGCAAGGGTGTCATATATTTGTATGTGCTATAGTAAATTTATTGAATTTACTTTTAAGAAAGGAATCAGTGGGTTCATCCTGGTCTAATGTAACTGGAGTTGACCGTAATTATTTCTATGCTAGGATTTAGTTAAAAGCTAACCCTGTACAAGTTAATCTAAGAGAGCTTCATCATGGCTTATAGTTTCTGGCAAACAAATGACATCTTGAATATCATGGTCAGTTTGGTTGGGGCACAGCAAGTCTATTTAGGTTAGATTGTTTTAGGAACCTTTGTGACGAAGAAAGAAGCTGAGAATGAAAAAGTAGTTCATACGTAATTATCAAGGTTTGTGATACAGTGGCATGGATCATACCAGCCACATCTTGATATAGTATGTATCATATGGCTTATGAAGGTTTGAGATATTGTGGTACATATGGTATTGTACGCTCTCGATACCTTGGCATAGGGACTATCATGGTATGGCGGGTTTTGCAAGCCTTGATAATTATTAGTGATTGTACAGTTGTTTACTAATTTGATTTTGGCTTATCCCCCTCAGAAGAGAAGAAAAGTTAAAATTGGGCACGCCAATTGCAAATTCATTTCTGCTTAACTTATCTGCAAACTTTTGACAATATAATTTGGGGACAAGGCAATCAAAAGGGTGAATTTAATATCTCAACCCTGCAACATCTTAACTATGAGTATTGATATTGTTGAGTTTAGATAAATGATCACTTTGGTAATGTATGTGCATATAAACTATGCAGAAATAAAATGATTTGTGCAATTTATCTTTGGAAAATATAATGGCTATTAAGGAATAGAATCCTCAAGAATAAATTAGAAAATACAATGAGTAGGGTATTGTAGTGTAATACCTCAAGCTAGGATTGCCATCTCATGCTAGTTAAGTTGCCATCTCATATTATTTGTTGCAGTAGCGGCCTCATGCATGTACACATCATGCTTAGGAGTTAGGACCATTAAGGAAGCCACCTCATTTTTACATATCAGCCACCTAGCTGAACTATAGCTTAACACCTAGCTACTATTATGTTATGGATTGGACATCTCATGCTTCAAGACACCTATAAATGGAAGGTTGCTACTTTTTTCTAGCATTTTGCAACTCTAGAAATCACAAGCGCCTAAACAAAGCAACTAGCACAGTAAAAAAAGAAAGTAATGATTACTGGCAAGATAGAAGAAAGATGGGAGGGTGTGGTTTGAAGTTTCGGAAATCTCCTAGAAATGAAAGTGTCCTTAGTCGATTTTTTTTAATATTACAAGGGATTTACTAATGTCCATCGATTCCAAATTTTTTCTTCTTCTGTTTCCTATTCAACATCAGTTTTATATCCTCGTATCTATGGATGTTTGAATCATCTTAAAGACATCGAATTTCAGCTGTCTGTTTGTTGTGGGATAAATTCAAAAATCTCATAAATGATCATGACTTGTATGATTTTCTAAAATCACTTCTAAACATTTTATGCCAATTAATTCTGAAACTTGGTCCTTGTGTTTGAATGACTAGTAACATTTGTATTTATTATACTTAAGCTATGTTGTCTTGATTATATCTTGTATGACATTAGTAAAGTATGGTGTGGAATTATATATTATCAGGAACGTTTTTAAGAATGGTGTGTCTTAATATTGAAAATTTTATATTCTATGAACTGAAATAAACTTCTGGTCAATTAGTGAACCCCTAACCAGTGGGTATTATGGTTGGTTATTAGTAGTGAATCCTTGACAGGGGATGTAATATCTGAATCGAGCAGGACACGCAATTAATTGACTACCGATGATATCTGAAATCGATCTAAAGTCCCGATGGGAAATCTCAGAATACATAGATAAAATGGAAACTAAGAGTCAAGGAGCAAAATTTAAGGAAAAATAAACCTATGAATCACTTGAAAGGAAAGTTCTTTTGGAAAAATAAAATAAATCCGAACCTTGGCCTTAGGGATAACCTTAACGGCGACCTGCTGGTCCTTGAGCTCCCCCTTCTTGGATTAGGGATCTTACCTTTCGAAGGAAGAGCGTTGTGAGAAGAAAGTGGGTGGAAGCCTAAAACCCTTGCTGCGGGGAGTTTTAAAGGTGGCGGGGGAGGGTTCCGGCGTCCGGAGGTTGACGGCGGAGAGGAGCTCGCAGGGGTCGACGGAGTCTCAGATTTACGGTGTGGGAGCGAGGGTTTCAATTAGGGCATCGACGGAATCCAGCTGATGATTTAATGAATCAGTGGACAATCCGCCTTTAGCGACCGCTTGAGAGCGGTCGCTAAAAGTGCCTTCCGCGATCGTCCTCAAGCGGTCGCCCGATTTTTTTCCTACTTTCTGCGACCGCCTTTAGCGACCGCCCTCAAGCGATCGCTAAAGGTGCCTTCCGCGACCGTCTAAGCGATCGCTCGATTTTTTTCTGCGCCAAAACTTCAGCCTCTAGTAGTGTACTGATATGTTGTGCTATATTACCTAGACTTTTGGTTTTAACCTGAACTACTCATGCTTGACACTTAAACATGCGTATGACTGGGGATGGCTCTGTGACAAGAAATTCTTACATACATACACCCTTTTCCGGTATTCAATCATGAATCCATAACGTACCTATGTATTTCTTTTCTCCATCCCCTTTTCCTCGTGCTGTCCATAATTCTATCATTGATGTTAATCTAGTCGGAGATTTTTAGGTTTTATATTACTGAATTAATCAGCTTGTGCTCTGTCTAATGACAAGCCAGAGCATAAGTTAGTGGCTAATGACAAGACACAGCATCTCTTGAAACTTCAATCATCTGTCAGTCTTTATCATCTGACAGGCCCTTTCCAACTGGTTTCCATTCAGCTGATAAAGATATTTTGGACACCACTACCATTGCCCTTTATGTGTGAATCCAGCTTAGGCGTTACATCGGTGGTGTTTCACTATTCAAGGCTGTTCTGAGAATCTTGTATGTTGACTGCAAGAATACTATCTCCTAATCATAGACCAGTCCAAATTCAAATTAGCTTTCCCTTTTTAATTGAAAACAAAAATACGTATTGTGGACAGCTCAGCAGAGAAGTAGCCACTCTTTTTCAGGAAAAAAAATCTAATTATACATCATAGACACAATTAAATACTATCACTTCTAATGTCAGTTTGAGAGCTATGGTTTAGGTGCTGTATCAATACTCCGTTGCTTTAGAAGCTTCTTTCCAAGCTTGTCACTTTTATTGATAATTTTGATGAGTAGTGCATTATCTAGGATCACAAGGCAGAACTAGACTTGTCATTCTTAATTCTATATAATTAAATAGGCTTTCTTAGGATAACTATATATTGCTACTAGTTGCAAGCCTGTAAAGGCTCTTATGGATGTTTTATGTCTTTTTTTTTTTGAGATAAATTTTGGATATCTTATGTCAAATTTATTGGCTTGATGGTTGGCATTATGTATATGTTTGAAGATCAAAGACACTCTTTACTAGTATTTTGTATACATCTTTGAGGTTTTGTATGAAAGTTACTCATAACCTTCTGTTGCCTTTCACCAGTAGTTTCATGTTTGACATATCTTATTTCTTCCCTTCTGTCTGCACATCATATTTTATGATTTGCCAAACATATTATTAGGTTCTTTCTTATAGGTACTTCAATATATAAATGTTATAATCTTGTGAAATGGATACAAATACGTTCTTTGCTAAATTGTTTAACTGTACCATTCTATTGGCAGTCATGTATCCATGATACTGTTTTTTGTTGCAGCACATGAGGCGCAGAGGAACCTTAATTGCCCATTCAAAATACGTTCACTTTCTGAGGATGATGACAACTTGTTGACCCAGCTCACCACCAGGGGTACGACCTCATGAAAATGCATTTGATTACTGATGACGCATGATCATCGGTCTTGAGCGTAGGAAAGAATAATTTGCTTGCTGGTGGGATCCTCGTCTAGCTGGATAACCTGCAAGAAGTCCTAAGACCGGAGGGATGCTCCAGTGGGATCCTCCGACACTTAAGTCAGTAACCGAGGTCACAGCTGAGGAAGAGCTCGAGAGAGCTCTTTAGGACAGAGAAGGCTCCGAGAGGTGGAGTTTCTCTAAGGTGAGAGAATAAAAGAGTGCTTATGTTCGCATACCTGGATCTCCAGTGGACTCACCCTTTTATAGGTGGTTGAAACTTGCATGGGGATTAGCCACGCGAAATTTCGTGAGGAAGAAATATCCGCAGGACATGTGGGGGTTTCGTGAATTTGGGCTGATCGGTAGGTGCTGTCCCATCGGAGAGGGGGAAACTGGTGGTTGGTGGGCCAAGTTCCATCGATCGGCGGAATCAGTTGGTTGGTGGGCCTAGTCCCATTGATGGCGTGGTCAGACGGTAGGTGGGCCTGACTGTGTCAGGTTGCGCGGGTCAGAAGATTGATGGTTCTGGCAGGCGTGGGGCCGACCTGAAGATGTCGGGGCAGTCTAGGCTAACTTGGAGATGCCGAAGTCGACGGAGCCGACTTGAAGAAGTCGGGGCCGCCTCGGCTTGCTTGGAGATGCCGGGGCCGATGGGGCCGACTTGAAGAAGTCAGGGTCGTCTCGGCTAACTTGGAAATGCCGGAGCCGACGGGACCGACTTGAAGAAGTCAGGGCTGCCTTGGCTCGCTTGGAGGTGCCGGGGCCGACGGGGCCGACCTGGAAAGGTCGGGACCACCTCGGCTCGCTTCGAGATGCCGGGGCCGACGAGGCCGACTTGAAGAAGTCGGGGCTGCCTAGGCTCGCTTGGAGATGCCGGGGCTGACTTGAAGAAGTCGGGGCCGCCTCGGCACGCTTGGAGCCGACGGGGCCGACTTGAAGAAGTCGGGACCATCCCGGCTAGCTTGGAGATGCCGGGGCCGACAGGGTCGACCTGAAAAGGTCGGGGCCGCCTCGGCTCGCTTGGAGATGCCAGGGCCGACGGGGCCGACTTGAAGAAGTCGAGGCCGCCTCGGTTTGCTTAAAGATGCCGGGGCTGATGGGGCCGACTTGGAAAGGTCGAGGCCGCCTCAGCTCGCTTGGAGATGCCGGGGGCCGACTTGAAGAAGTCGGGGCTGCCTCGGCTCGCTTGGAGATGCCGAGGCCGACGGGGCCGACTTGAAGAAGTCGGGGCCACCTCGGCTTGCTTGGAGATGCCGGGGCCGACGGGGCCGACTTGGAAAGGTCGGGGCCGCCTCGGCTCGCTTGGAGATGCCGGGGCTGACGAGGCCGACTTGAAGAAATCGGGGCCGCCTCGGCTCGCTTGGAGATGCCGGGGCCGACGGGGCCGACCTGGAAAGGTCGGGGCCACCTCGGCTTGCTTGGAGATGCCGGGGCCGACGATGCCGACTTGAAGAAGTCGGGGCCGCCTCGGCTCGCTTGGAGATGCCGGGGCCGATGGGGCCGACTTGAAGAAGTCGGGGCCGCCTCGGCACGCTTGGAGCCGATGGGGCCGACTTGAAGAAGTCGAGGCCATCTCGGCTAGCTTGGAGATGCCGGGGCCGACAGGGTCGACCTAAAAAGGTCGGGGCCGCCTCGGCTCGCTTGGAGATGCCGAGGCCGACGGGGCCGACTTGAAGAAGTCGAGGCCGCCTCGGCTTGCTTGAAGATGCCGGGCTGATGGGGCCGACTTGGAAAGGTCGGGGCCGCCTCGGCTCGCTTGGAGATGCCGGGGGCCGACGGGGCCGACTTGAAGAAGTCGGGGCCGCCTCGGCTCGCTTGGAGATGCCGGGGCCGACGGGGCTGACTTGAAGAAGTCGGGGCCGCCTTGGCTTGCTTGGAGTTGCCAGGGCCGACTTGGAAAGGTCGGGGCCGTCTCGGCTTGCTTAGAGATGCCGGGGCCGACGGGGCCGACTTGAAGAAGTCGGGGCCGCCTCGGCTCGCTTGGAGATGCCGGGGCTGACGGGGCCGACCTGGAAAGGTTGGGGCCGCCTTGGCTCGCTTGGAGATGCCGAGGCCGACCTGGAAAGGTTGGGGCCGCCTCGGCTCGCTTGGAGATGCCGAGGTCGACGGGGCCGACTTGAAGAAGTCGGGCCGCCTCGGCTCACTTGGAGATGCCGGGGCCAACGGGGCCGACTTGGAAAGGTCGGGGCTGCCTCGGCTCGTTTGGAGATGTCGGGGCCGACGGGGTCGACCTGGAAAGGTCGGGGCCACCTCGGCTCGCTTGGAGATGTCGGAGCCGATGGGGCCGAATTGAAGAAGTCGGGGCCGCCTCGGCTCACTTGGAAATGCCGGGGCCGACGAGGCCGACTTGAAGAAGTCGGGGCCGCCTCGGCTCGCTTGGAGATGCCGGGGCCGGCTTAGAGTGCCATGTAGCCGATTTTTTTGTGATTACCCACGTGGCTTTATCAGCCATATCAGATGCCCCCTCGCTCCTGAGCGTGAAAGACCACGAGCCCGCTGTCCTTTGGGCAAAAGGGGCGCAAAAATTCAAAAAATGATTGCCGGTTGTGGGTGCCTTTAATGGCAGGTGAGCTGGCGCACTCTCTTGAGGTGATGTCACTTCGAAAATCTTCTGTAATCATACAGTAGGTGGGAGTTATCGTCGGCGCTGGGCATCCCGAGGGGGCTCCTTTTGGAGGATGGAAAAAAGGTGGGTGCCATCATTGCTTCTCCGCTTTTTATGCACTATCATTGGCCGAGGATCCTGCTCCTTGGTTGAATCGAGGCTGCATGCCTCGGGCGAGGGCGAGAAGGTAGGCAGCTGAACAATTGGCGCAATGGTTGTGGGCCACATGGCAAGACCTCGGGCGAGGCGACTCGAAACTGGGGTATAAAAGGCGCTCCATGGGCCTGGGGGAGAGCCTTACACTGCAATTTCTTCCCTTGCTTCCCTCTCCTTTGAGCTTTGATTTCCTCTGCAACCCAAGACCCCCTGCCTTCATCTTCCCCTTAAACTTCAGGTCAGTTTCCATCCTTCACCTCCTCATCCTTGTCCCTTGGACCGTAGAGCCATTAAAGAGGGTAAGAGACCAGTGGTAGAGTCGTCTCCTTCCCCCGAAGAGGACCATACCTCACCAGTCAGTCGAGTGCCCCGGCCATTGGGTGGAATCACCATTCATGAGCGGCCGGGGGTAAGCAGCCAATCACCTACCCAAACTTCCCCAGTGAGAGCCGTTCCTTTTCCTCCCAGTGTCCGGTGCCTCTTCCGGCGACTGGCCTTGATCCGACAGGGCCGGGGGGAATCACCTCCACCATGTCCCTCGAAGAGATGAGGCCATTAGGGTCATGTATAGGGTCCCTGACTTCATCCGCCTGTCTGTGCCAGGACCTGAAGATAGAGTGAACATCGTCCTCCCTGGTCGGGTTGCTCTGTACGAGGAGTTTTTTCGGTACGGGTTGCGGCTTCCCTTCTACCCCTTCTTTTTGAATATGTTAAATAGGTATAGGTTAGTGCCGGCACAGTTGACTCCGAACTCGATTTGGATCTTATGTGCCTTCGTCATTCTTTGTCATTTCCAGGGCTCCATAGCTAGTCTGTCTGACTGTCTCTGTTCCGGGCTTTTTACAAGCTCCGTCGCCAAGGTGAGGGTGCCTGGTAGGTGTTTATTGCTAGGCTGCGTAGGGCCCTTCCCTTAGGTCTTCCATCCAAAATCAGGGGTAAAAATCTCGATATCTTTTTGCCCATGTGGACGGGGTGAGGACTGACTGGAGGGAACCAGATGTCAGCTCCAATGAAAACTAGGCCGTGCATGATAGGGACGGGGAGCTCTTCCGCAACCTTTTGTGCTGCCAGATCCCCACCTACAAGGATCTCCTATCCGAGGAGAACTTGTATGAGGCCGAGTTAGCCCCGGCAGTCGGTGAGCACATAAACCCGTTCTTCTCGCCCTCAGCCGGGCGTTGCCCTTGTCCATTTACCATCATTTCATCATCATCATTTTTTTACTGATATTTGTCTTTTGTGCAGCAATGAAAATCCCTGCTGATAGGTTGGAGGCCGCCATGCGCCAGAAGAGGCAGGCGGCAGGCAAGGCCGGCTAAGAGGGCACGAAGGAGGGCCCAAGCCGAGCCGGCCCCAGCCGAAGAAGTCCCTGCAGCCCCGACACCTGCGGAGGAGCCGGCCATGAAAGCGCCGATAGAAGAAGCGGTCCTTGGCCCGGCCGGGGCCAAGACAGAAGAAGGGGAGATCCCGACCACCGCCGAGGCCATCGTGGTGGTCTTGGACCCCGAGGAGGAAGCCCCTGCCACCGCCAATTTAGCCGAGGCGGGGCAGGTTACAATCATTAGAGGCCCTCCGGCTCCCCCCGAGCCGGAGGCGGAGAGGGCACCCCCTACTGTCGGAGAGGGGGAGATAGCCGCCAGGAGGTCCGATGCCGGGGCGAGGCGGCCCGATGCCAGGGCGAGGAGGCCCAGCAAGCACAGAGCCGAGCCGGGGAGCTCGTCCCGGCGGTCCATACCTTATCCGGTCCATCGGCCGATCGATGAGACGCCGGAGCAACCAGCGCGACTGGCACCCAAGCTCTCCTCCATGGGGGATGCTGGGCAGGCCACCGTCCTGCTGTCCGGGGCACAGTCCTCGGAGATTGACGAGGAGATGGGGCAGCTGTCCCATGGCGCAATCCTCGACATGATGCTGGTGAACGTGCTTCAGGTAGTCCTTCGAACCTAACTTCTTTTTGACATGTCTAGGTCGATTTGTGGTTGACGTATTCTTTTGATACAGCTGGCCAACGGGGCCCTTGCCCTTTGCGCGGCAGTGGCTCACTCCGGAGCGGTGCTCGCACGCACCATGGAGCGGGTCGACAAATATAAAAAGCTGAGCACAACGCTATCCGGGAAGCTTACCCAGCAGTAGGAGGAGGCCAAGGCCCGGGAGGTAGACCTGGGTGGCCGAATAAAAGAGGTGGAGTGCCAGGCCAAGATTGAAGGCGGCCGAGCTTCCGTGGTCGAGACCCAACTGGCCCTAGTATCAGCCAGGCTGGAGGCGGTTGACAAGAGGGTAGAGGAACTGACCCGCCAGCTCCAGCAGTTAGAGAGCCGGGTGGAGGCGGCCACGGACGAGGTCCGGGCCGTCATGCAGAGGGCCGCCGCGACGGAGATGGTGGCAGTCGATGCAAGTCATGAGCGGGCCGGGGTAGTGGCCCATGCTCATGAAGCAAGCGACCGTGCCGAGGAGGCAGAGAGCCGGGCATAGGAGGCCGGAGAGCGTGCCAGGGAGGCCGAGGTGTGAGCCAGGGAGGTCGAGGCTCGGGCCGAGACCGCCGTCGCCAACTACAAGGCCTTCGCAGAGTTCGAGCAAGAAGTTAATGAGGCCAGCCTCGACGCCTATGCAAAGTGCTTCGACCTTTGCAAGGTGAAGGTGTTTGCAGCCCTCAACATTAACAGCTCTGAGCTTGAAGAGATCCAACCCGAGGATCTTGGCGGTGAGGAACCAGCGGCGGAGGGAGAAGCCGGAGAGGAGCCGGGGCCGAGCGGACCCTGAGATACTTTGTATTTTGTACCTTCTTTTCCTACACTTTGTACTTTTCCTTTTCTTTTGTAACTGACCATGGGTCAAATTTTGTAATCATTATAATATGCATAATAAAAGGAAGTTTTTCTCAAATGTCTTGCTCTTCTGCTTGTAAGTATCATGTATGTCGGGGGTGCCGCGGCAGATCCCTATACTTAGGCTTGATAGTGATTCGAACAAGTCTATGAAGATCCGCGCTGCTAGTTAGGCCTTCGATCCATCAGGTCCCCGACCAGCTAAGTATATTAGTTAATTGCTGGTCGTGAGGGTGAATCCGAGTGAACGAGGATGGCTTTTGAGAGTATATCGAGAACTTGTGAACTTAGGGAACCGCTTGAACGGGTGCAAAGCCGTTGAATTCATAGAGGCGCCTCGATGATTGATTCCGAAGGCTACTATGGCGGGCAAAGTCCATTGGGGACGGCGCAGAACCGGGCAATGCCTTATTAGTCATAGTGCCAACGAGCCCGAACTTTGAACCGCCTCGGGGGTTTGTGTGCCGCCCGAGGGTGACTCGGCCGGGTACGGAGCCCTTAGGGTCTTGAACCACTCAAGGGGCACCGCCGTGCCGGAGCCGAGTGGTGTCCTATGGGCCGCGACGCCGGTGAGCTCCTTTTAAACCGCCTCGGGGGGTTTATGTGCCGCCCGAGGGGCGACTCGATCGGGTACGCCGAGTGGTGTCCCGTGGGCTGCGATGCCGGCGAGCTCCTTTTAAACTGCCTCGGGGATTTGTGTGCCGCCCGAGGGCGACTCGGCTGGGTACGGAGCCTTTAGGGTCTTGAACCACTCGGGGGGCACCGCCGTGCCAGGGCCGAGTGGTGTACCGTGGGCCGTGATGCTGGCGAGCTCCTTTCATGAGGCCTGGTCCTTGGGCGCGAGGAAGAATCGGTCGTGGCACTGAAAGGGGGTCTTTCATTGCTCATAATGTGATGTTATACATTATTGGTAATATTGGTAAAGGTTGTCCGCATTCCAGGTGCATGGAATGGGTCGGCCACTGAGTTCTTTGATTCGGTACGCCCCTTGATGGAGCGTCTCGGTGACTCGATAAGGGCCTTCCCAATTGGCAGACAGCTTACCCCTCTCCGCAGGCTTGGACACTTCAGCCTTCCTTAGAACCAGATCTCCGGGGCGGAATACCTTGGGACGGACCCGGGCATTGTAGTACTTAGCCGCCCATAGTTAGCTAGTTCCGGTGAGAATGGTAATGCGAGTAGGTAAGAGTCGTTTTTAAGGAATAGTCGAGACTGGCGTTAAAGCCAAAGGATTGAGGTCAGACTGAGGCCAAAGTGAAGTCGAGGCCATCAATTGGGGCCGAAACCAAGGATTGTGGTCGAGGTGAAGTCGAAGCTGGTAGTCGTGACGAGGCCGAAGCCAGAGCCAACGACCAAGAAGGAAGAGAGGCCATGACCGATGGCTGTGGCGAGGCCAAAGCCGGCAGCTGTGTCGAGGCCGAAGCTGGAAGCCGTGACGAGGCCAAAGCCAGAAGCCGTGGCAAGGCCGAAGCCGGAAGCCATGGCAAAGCCAAAGTCAGAAGCCGTGGCGAGGTCGAAGCTTGTCAGCCTTGGCGATGCCGAAGCCAACAGCCGTGGCGAGGCCAAAGCCAGAAGCCGTGGCGAGGCCGAAGCCAGTAGTGTTGTCCATGCGGCTCCAGGCTTGGAGTGCCGATACGGATTCGGGCTTAATTTCCGAGGGGAGACTCGGGCTTGTTGCTGACGCGGAGCCAGGCTTGAAGTGCCGACGTGGAGTCGGGCTTAATTGCCGAGGGGAGACTCGGGCTTGTTGCTGATGCGGAGCCAGGCTTGAAGTGCCGACGCGGAGTCGGGCTTAATTGCCGAGGAGATACTCGGGCTTGTTGCTGACGCAGAGCCAGGCTTGAAGTGCCGACACGGAGTCGGGCTTAATTGTCGAGGGGAGACTCGGGCTTAATTGCCGAGGGGAGACTCGGTCTTGTTGCTGACATGGAGCCAGGCTTGGAGTGCCAACACGGAGCCGGGCTTGGAGTGCCGGCATAGAGCCGGGCTTGGAGCGCCGACGCAGAGCCGGGTTGGAGTGCCGACGCGGAGCCGAGCTCAGGTGAGAAGCCAGAATGCTTAAACACTTCCGTTAGTGCAAAAAGATGAATGATAATTATAGGGTAATGTTCAAAACAAATATGGCAACAGACTACTGATAATACCGCAGGAGGTTGTCCGCATTCCAAGTATGAGGGAGAGGTTTCCCATCTAGTTCCTCGATTCGGTAAGCCCCATGGTGGAGTGCTTGAGTGACTCGATAGGGCCCTTCTCAATTGGGAGATAGTTTACCTCCCTCTGTAGGTTTGGAGACTGCGGCTTGCCTGAGGACCAAGTCCCCTAGGAGGAACGTCCTAGGACGAACTCGGGCGTTGTAGTACTTTGCAATCCTTTGTCAGTAAGAGGCCATTCTGATTCGTGCTTGATCACAAAGCTCTTCAACGAAGTCGAGGTTGGCCCTTAGTTGACTGGGATTATCATCTTTGTTGTATGACTGTATCCGGGGACTGGAGATGCCGATCTCCACTGGAATGATAGCTTCTGTTCCGAAGACAAGGCTGAACGGGGTCTCTTCAGTTGGAGCCCGGGGTGTCGTGTGATAAGCCCACAGCACGTTCGGGAGCTCTTCTGCCCATCTTCCCTTGAAGTTATCCAGACGTGTCCTGAGTCCCTGTAAGATTATCCAATTCATCACCTCGGTAGCCCCGTTAGTTTGCGGGTGACCGACAGAAGTAAACCTTTGGTTATGCCTAGCTCAGCACAAAAGTCTCTGAATGGGCCATTGTCAAACTGGCGCCCGTTGTCGGTAACAAGCATGTGGGTAGCCCAAATCGGCAGATAATAGACTTCCAAAAAAAGCTCTTCACCTTAGCTTCAGTAATCTTGGCCAGCGCTTCGGCTTCCACCCACTTAGTGAAATGATCGATGGCGATAAGCAAAAACCTCCGTTGGCCAGAAGCTAGGGGGAAAGGTCCCAAGATGTCCATCCCCCACTGGGCAAACGGTCATGGTGCCGATAGAGGGCTCAGCCGAGAAGTTGGCAATTGTTGAATGTTTGCATGCCGCTGGCAACTATCGCATTTTCGGATCAGCTCGGCGGCATCCTCCCGCATGGTGGGCCAATATAGCCTTGGCGTTGGGCTTTGTATGACAGTGCTTTGTCCCCCCAAGTGGCTTCCGCAGATACTTTCATGGATCTCTCGGAGGATGTAGTCGGCATCTATGGGACGACACACCTTAGGAGAGGATGAGAAAACAACCTCCAATATAGCTGTCCATCGAACATTAGGAACTTGTGTATTCATCATTTGAAAATCTTGACCTCAGCGGGGTCGGTTGGGAGGGCTCCAGTAGCGAAGTATTTGGTGAAAACATCCATCAAGAAGGCTCCTGGCTGACTGGCATGGACTCTTTTATTGTGTCAATGCTTGGAGCCTCCAAGCGCTCCACATAGGTTCTTCCCATGGTTTCGTCGGCCGATGTGGCTAGACGAGACAGCACGTCAGCTCTAGCGTTCTCCTCCCGGAATGTAACTAATGCTGAAACGGGCTAGGGGAGAGACCTGCGACTGTACCATACTCAGGTAACGTGACATGATGGGATCTCGCGCCTTGTATTTCCCCTTTATCTGCCGCAGACTAACTGAGAGTCGGTGAAAACTCTGAGGCATTTCACCCCGAGCTCGCAAGCCAGCTGTATCCCGGATAGTAGGGCTTCGTACTCGGCTTGGTTGTTGGTAGCTGGGAAAAGGAAACAAAGGACGTATTCAGTCACCATTCCATCTAGGCTGGCTAGAATGAGGCCCGCTCTACTTCCCTGAGAGTTTGACGCCCCATCCACGTGGAGGAGCCAGTCGCTCCCTCCCTTCTTGATTTCATCATTCGAAGGGTTCGCATGGGATTCTTCTCTTTGCTCTTCTATCCAGGTGCCTTCGACCAAGAAGTCTGCTAAGACTTGGGACTTCATAGCTGTCCTGGATCAGAACGATAGGTCAAATTCTTCCAACTTGATCGTCCACTTTGCCAGCCGACCAGAAATATCAGGACAGGACAGGACCACCTTGAGCGGCTGGTCGGTGACCACCACGATCGGATGAGCTTGGAAATAGGGTATGAGGCGCTGGGCAAGATGATCAGTGCAAAGATAACCTTCTCGACTTTTGAGTATCTTGTCTCTGCATCGTGCAGCACCTTGCTGGTGTAGTACATCGGCTTTTGTGTCCCACCAGTGTCCATGTGCACTAGCACGGAACTAACAGCTTCGGAGGAAGCGACGAGGTATAGGAAGAGTTCTTCTCCACCCCTTGGCTTGGACAGCAGTGGTGGGGTGGATAGGAACTCTTTTAGTCCTTCGAAGGCCTCCTGACACTCCTTGGTCCATTCGAAACCATTGACTATGCGCAGTGCCTTGAAGAAAGGCAAACATCTCTCTGCGGACTTAGACAGAAAACGGCTCAGGGACGCTACCCTTCCAGCCAAACGCTACACTTCCTTCTTGTTGGTGGGAGATCTCATGTCCAAGATGGCTCGGACTTTATCGGGGTTCGCTTCAATTCCTCGTTGGGTCACTATGAAACCCAAGAATTTGCCGACTGTCACCCCAAAGGCACACTTACGGGGGTTCAGCCTCATCATGTACCGGCGGAGGTTGTCGAAAGTTTCCATCAGGTCGGCAATATGGCTGGTGGCGTGGAAGCTTTTTGTCAACATGTCGTCCACGTATACCTCCATATTGCGTCCGATCTAGTTCTCGAAGACTTTGTTCATCAGCCTCTGGTAGGTGGCCCCGGCATTCTTCAGTCCGAACGACATCACCTTGTAGCAGTAGATTCCCTTCTCGGTTATGAAGGAGGTAGCCTCCTCGTCTGCTGGTTCCATCCTGATTTGATTGTACCCAGAGAAGGCATCCATGAAACTAAGTGTTTCATGGCCAGACGTAGCGTCCACCAATTGATCGATCCGATGTAGAGGGAAACTGTCCTTCGAGCACGCTTTGTTGAGGTCAGTGAAGTCTACACACATCCTCCAACTCCCGTTGGCCTTACAGACCATCACAACGTTAGCCAACCAATCGGGGTAGTGAACTTCCCGAATATGGCCTGCAACTTTTAGTTTACGGATTTCCTCATCGACAACCTTCTGCCTATCTGGAGCGAAGCTTCTCTTCTTCTGTCGGACAGTCAGCACTCTGGCTTGAGATTGAGTTGGTGAATGACTATCTCCTCAGGGATGCCCGACATATCATAGGATGACCATGCGAAGACGTCGAAGTTGGCACGCAAGAAAGCAAGGAGCTGATCACGGCCTCTTTCGGAAGCAATGCCCAAACGTGGATGGTCTTCGTGGGGTCCTCTCCCAAGGGGAAAGTTAGGAGGTGCTCGGCTGGCTCCCCTCTCTTTTTCACGTCTCGGGGGTCGATCGGTTCAGTTGTAGTTGCCAACGTTGTCTCTTGTGGACTGGGGGCTAGGTGGTAGCAGAGTGGTACCGTGTTTTGTTCTCCCCTCATTTCTCCTACTCCTTCGCTGGTGGGGAACTTCACAAGTAACCTCTTGGTAGAGATGACAACATCCAGCAAATTCAAGCCAGGTCTCCCCAAAATAGCATTGTACGCTAAAGGAACCCGCACCACTAGGAAGTTCATGAGAACCGTGCTCTGGCATGGCAGAGTTCCGGCAGTGACAGGGAGAGTGATTTCCCCCTCAGCTCGGACTGAATCCCTAGTGAAGCCCATCAATGGAGTGGTGACAAGTAGAAGAAAACTTGCAGGTAAATTCATTATAACACAAGCGTCATAACTCAAAATATTAACTGAGCTTCCACTATCAACCAAAATCCGCTTTACAAGATGTTTGGTGATCGTCATAGAAACGATGATGCTATCATCGTTTTTATTCACTACCCCTTCTAGGTCTTTTTTGGAGAAGGGAATTACAAAATTTTCATCCTTCTCTCGCTGTCTTTTAGAACCACTGCCTGCCCCCCAGGAGATCATGGCCACAGTCTTCTTTGTTGGGGCATTGTCTAAGCCGATCTATTGTGAGGGAAGTGCCGACGGACCCGCGGCAGCAGGGTTCCCCCTCGGACAAACTTGCCTAGGTGGCCTTGCTGAATAAGCTCCTCAATAGCTTTTTTCAATAAGCGGCAATCTTCAGTATGTGGCCATAGTCTCTATGATATCGGCAGTAGACTTCCTTGCTGCGGGGACCCCTGATATCATAGGAGGTGGGCGCCGAAAGTAAGGCTCTTCTTCGATCTCTAATAAGATGTGAGATATCAGAGCGAGGAGGGGTGTGAAATGTTCCTTGGGAACAAGTGTCTGGGGCCGGTTATCTGAGCGACGAGGTGGCTCAGGCTTTCTGGACCATCCTCCAGTAGGTTCCACGGGCGTCAGCTTCTTGCTGGAACTCTTGTCGGCCTTCCTTCTGGAAGAGTCTGCTTCATCGGTGCGAATGTACTTCTGTGCTCAGCTTAGCAGCTCGGTGTAGGAGCCGGGATGCTTTTTATCCAGGGAATATGCAAATCTAGAAGGGCGAAGCCCTCGCTTCAGGGCTAGGGTGGCTACAGAATCCTTCAAGTTATAGACCTCGAGCACGGCCTCCTTGAACCGAGCCACGAAGTCCTTCAGAGTCTCACTGCTTCTTTGTTGGACAGCGAACAAGCTATCGGCAACTCGAGGGATCTTCCGGCATGCGTTAAAGTGGGCCAGGAAGGATCGCTCGAGTTGCTTGAACGAGTTGATGCTGCGTGGTGGCAGACGAGAGTACCATGCACGTGCTGCCTTCTGAAGTGTGGCTGGAAAGGCAACACACGGGAGAGAGTCCGTCGCCCCCTGGACCTACATGAGGACCTTGTAGCTCTCTAAGTGGTCCAGAGGGTCCGTCGTGCCATCGTATGAGTCCAATTGGGGAAGACGGAACTGGGGTGGGACCGGCTCCTCCATGATGCGTCGAGAAAGCGGACGGTGGTCGTAGTCCGTCCCATTTGGGTTGGCAATTCGACAGTTGAGTTCCTCCAACCGCTGATGATACTCGTCAAGCCGTTGCTTGGCCCGACGAGCGGCCTACTTGTTCGAGTCTCCTTCAGAGGAGTCAGAGGATGAGGATGAAGAGGCCCGGCAGTGTACATAGTGCACACGCCGTGGCTCTTTCTCACTGCGTCGCCTGTGGGAATGATCAGAATGGCGGGAGAGGGACCGCCATCATTTCGAGGTTTCCCGGCGGCGAGGCCTCGGGGATGAGTGGTGGGAGGCCTCAGGAGGGGTCCTACATTGATGAGGTTGATTGGCTTCATGATCCCCCTCGCGAGATGGAGGGGGTTGAGGTGGCCCCGGTGTGGTAGCGAAGCAATGCTCCTGTAGTCCCCACACCACTGTCATCAAATCCTGTACTTGATGGGCCAGGGCATCAAGCCGATCCACCTGGCTAACCGGAGGTGGCGCAGGAGGCAGAACGTGAAGGTTGTCCTTCGATTGTTCAGCCTGTTCATTTTGCGGGATGCACTCCATGGCATGGCTGGTAGAAGCTTCCTGAGCTCGCGTAGTCACCATCGTCTTCCTTGCAGTGGTTGTGAGGTCGCAGATGCGTGAGGGTAAACGTCAGCTTGTGGCGTACGCCCCCGACCCCCTACATGGCGCGCCAATCTGTTGCTGCCAAGTCACTTGTGATGAGCGCTGGTGTGCTGAGATCTTCGTGGGCCTCCGAGGAGAGGAAAAGGTTGCTTTCTTCCTTCGAGAACCTGCAAGAAGTCCCGGGCCGGTGTTTCCGACGGGGACCCTCCGACGCTCAAGTTAGTGAGCTTGTAGAACAGTAATCTTTCGTGGATTTGTTTCAGAGAGAAGAAGAAGAATAAGAAGGAGAAGAAGAAGAAGATCCCCCGCTCTAAGCTCGGGGTCTTCTTTTTGTACCTGTCCCGGGGGGGGGTTCCTTTTACCTCGTTCCGTTGGAGCTGTCGAATCCCTCCGGATTGATCCTGTGAATGGTAGGCTGGTACCTCGTTGCGAGGCGAATGCCGTAAATACCGGCGACTGTTGAGCGTGCTGGCAACTTCCCGCAAATTTAGCCATGATATGTGGGCTAGCCGTGTCGTAGTTGGTGTTTTACATCACTAAGCTTGATACTCGGAGTTGGTTTCATGAATGTAGGGAGCACGTAGCGCGAACAGAAAGGTAAGTGGAATCGGAGACCAAAGCTGAGGCCAAGCCGAATCCGAGGCCGAAGCTGAGGCCAAGCCGAATTCAAGGCCGAAGCTGAGACCAAGCCGAATCCAAGACCGAAACTGAGGCTAAGCTGAATCCGAGGCCGAAGCTGAGGCCAAGCCGAATTCAAGGCCGAAGCTGAGGCCAAGCCGAATCCGAGGCCGACGCTGAAATCGGAGCTACGGCTGAGTCTTAAGCTAGTGATAATTATCCAAAAAAAATCATGTGGTGTTATCGTATCGCCTGACAGTTGATTAGCCATATCATAAAGCATAAATATCATTAAGAGGTCATATAACCTCATCTTTAGCAGGTTCAAGATTTTGATTCATGTTTTCAAAATATTCATCAATTAAAATATTTATGCCAGTTAATTTAACTCTAAGATAAAAAACAACAGCTAAGATATATAAAGGACATATCCTATTCCAATATTCATTCTATTTAGTTTTCATATGACATATAATATGCATTAAAACATCATCATATCTATGATCTTTAAATTTTTCACTAATTACATATGCTTTTTGCAAAAATGAATAAGAAGTTGGATAATAAATACCAAAAAGAATATTTGTAGCATCATAAAAGGTAACAAAAAATCTTCTAAAATTTTACCTTTATTCCAATCAGTTTCAGTTAATGTAAATCCTAATCCACAATCATTAATATATGCACTTAATAAGTTCTTATATGGATATGCATTATGTATCATGATATAAGTACTATTCCAACGAGTAATTACATCAAGTTTAAACTTTTTAAAACGTTTACTATGATATACATATAATTATTTAAATTCTTGAAGTCTTGCTCTTGAAGCATGAATAAAAGAAACTTTATTTCTAATTTTTGAAATAACATTTTGAATTATGTCCATGCCAGATTGAACATAAAGATTTAATATATGACATGCACATCTAATATGAAAAAAATGTCCATTTAAAATGCGATGCAAAGAGTCATTTAATAATGCAACAAAAATTATTATTAGATGCATTATCAAAAGTAATAGACATTATTTTATCATTAATATTATATGAGTATGCAGTTTGATAAATAGTATTTGAAATTTCTTGCTCGAGAAAATTAAAAGCACAAAAAGCAAGAATTCATTTTTTTAGTAGCCAATCATTATTAATATAATGAACAGTAATAGCAATAAAATAATTACTACCTACAGATGCCGATCAAATATCAAATATTAAAGAAACTCTTGCATTTAAATTAGAGAGTTTCAGTTAAACTTTGTTTCATTGCTAAAAAATTTGTCATAGCCACTCTTCTAAATGTAGGCTATTAGTTCTTTTATAAGCAGTTGTAGGCCTAATTGAACATAACATTCAAAATTAAAAGATTCATATAAACTAAAAGGTAATTCAACCTTAACTATCCATCTTACAAGTAATTTTCTCTAATTTTCATGGTTATATGCAAAATTACCAACAAGTGATCCCTTTTGTATATTAAGGGTACTTTCCTTGACGGAATCATGCATCCTATGAGTCTCTTGATGTCTTTTTAAATGTTGTTTCCCAGTACTAGTACAATTGTAAAGTTTTACACATTTTTATATTTTGCTTTATAGACTCATCAACCATAATTCTATCAAAATTATTTCAAACATCACTAGTCCTCTTACGAGAAGAGGTTTGACATTCATTGACGCTGACTCTAGAGGAACTTGGGGTTGGGGTTAGGGATTAGTTTTCTCACCCTCAGAAAAAGGATGCATGCCAAAATTACTTTCATCATAAGATGTCATATCTAAAATTTTTAATTAATGAATGCAAAAAAATAAAAACTAACACAAGAAGGAATTGAGAAGAGGATTAGAGGTGGAGGCATGAAACCAAGATTTATGAGCTTCCTCTTATGCTTTCATCTCTCAATAAGAAGTGACCTCCTTTCTCTTGTACTTCTCAACAAGAACCTCTCTTGTGTAGCACTTGAATACTTGCTAGAGCACT
This sequence comes from Calamus simplicifolius, assembly GCA_900491605.1. NCBI lineage: Eukaryota > Viridiplantae > Streptophyta > Magnoliopsida > Arecales > Arecaceae > Calamus > Calamus simplicifolius. Next base: position 1,183,681 of record UESW01004063.1, on the reverse strand, counting down.
TGCTACTTAAAACA